>MU728141.1:20400-109528 GCA_026770625.1 Nicotiana glauca | reverse complement strand
ATATATATATATATATATATATATATATATATATATATATCGGGCTGCACGTCATAGTGATATGTTGGATCGGATTGCACACCGCAGTGATATAATGCTTGGGCTGTAAGTGCCCCTTCGGAGTCTGCACACCCCCCAATGAGAACAGTCGACTATATATTATGGATCGGGCTTCTCACCGTAGTGGTTATTATACCTATTGAGCGTGAGTGCTGAGGGTGAATGTTGATTGATGAAAGTTGACTCACGAGTGACTGAGAGGCTTTCCCGAGAGGAGATATATATATATATATATATATATATATATATATATATATATATGTGTGTGTGTGTGTGTGTGTGTGTGTGTGTGTGAGTGATACTTTGACCGAAGGGCTTGTTTTATAAAATTACTATTTTCACTCTTCTTTTGTACTGAGCCTCTATTTAAAATATTGAACAAATGTTTTAAAACAACTTTCATCAAAACTGAAGTTATTTTTTTACTAGATGTTCAAATTTTAGTTACTGATTTGATCTTGTTATTCCCACTGAGGTTTTTATGTTATGATATGTATATGATTTTAAATTCTTGTCACTGCACTCAGCCTTTATTTATAACTATTATTTACTAAGTTGGCGTATTCACGTTACCCCATGTACCTTGTGTGCAGATCCAGGTGCCAGGGCATCCGAGTCAGAGCTGTTCTTTTTTTTCAGAGCATTTCCGGAGTTAGCAGGGTAGCTGCATGGCATGCACAGCCCTACCTTTCTCCTTCATATCTTTTAGTATTTATTTTTATCAGAATTATCTTGTATTGAGTAGACAATATTATATTGTATTTTAGTGGTCTGCTTATTTTGAAATATTTAAACACGAGATTATTGATAATATCTGATTAGTAAATGAATTAAGAAAAAGACCTTTTATGTTGTAAATGTCGAATCAGCTAGCCTATTACTGCAATAGGTGCCATCACGACCGGGGTGGTTTGGGGTCGTGACAAGTTGATATCAGAGCCTAGGTTACATAGGTCTCACCAATCATGAGCAGGTTCAGTAAAGTCTCGTGGATCGGTACGGAGATGTCTGTACTTATCTTTGGGAGGCTGCAGAACCTTTAGGAAAAACTTCACATTCTTGAATTCCTGTCTTGTGAATCTATGATTCTGGTAACTAAACTTCTGTTATTCTATTCTCTCACAAATGGTGAAGGACACGTGCTACCAATCAGGACGGACGAACACTAGTTGGGGCCCCTAGAGGCCGAGGTTGCGGTTGAGGTTGTGATTGGGGCAGTGGTGTATCTTGCATAGGAAATAGGGCAGCACCTACAGATCCACCAACCGCCCAAGTTCATGATCAAGTCCCAGTTGCGGATGCTCCAGCAAGACCAGTTCAGCCACTGACTATGCCTATTATTATTCCGAGTCTTCAGGAGACCTTGTCTCAGATCTTGACTGTGTGCACAAGTCTTGCTCAGGTGGTCGTAGTATCTACCATAGCAGCTACTTCTCAGGCTTGGAGAGTCACTAAGACTCCCATCGCTCGTACAACCGAGCAGGTTGTTCAGGGATTGTAGACATCGGAGGCACCACCAGCCCAATCGGTTGCACCTACTCGGGATTATGTGGTTCCAGTCATGCTTGATGACGAGCAGTGTCGATTGGAGAGGTTTGGTAAACTTCAGCCTCCAAGCAGAGGGCGAGGATGCTCAGGGTTTGTTGGATAAGTGTTAGAGGATTCTTCGTACAACGGGTATTCTGGAGAATAGTGGGGTCGCATTTACTACTTTTTAGTTTTGTGGAGCTACCTTTACTTGGTGGGAGGATTATGAGAGGCGTAGGCATGTTGGTGTAGTGCCTCTTACTTAGCAGTAATTTTTTGCTCTCTTTTTGGAGAAGTATGTGTCGTAGTTTCATAGGGAGGAGCTGCGCAGGCAGTTCGAGCTGTTGTGTCGGGATAATATGACTGTGATGTAGTAAGAGATGAGGCTCTCAGAATTAGATTGTCATGCTATTTGGCTAGTTGCTACGAATAGAGAGAGGATCAAGAGATTCGTAGATGGCCTCATATATCAGCTTCAGATTCTCATGACTAAAGAGAGGGTGTCAGGTGATATTTTTGAGTAGGTTGTTGATATTGCTTAAGAGATAGAGTCAATTTGTCGCTAGGAGCGAGATGAAAGGGAGGCCAAGAGGGCTCAGGGATCTGGTAGTTTTGGTGGAGTTCCTTCGAGAGGTTAGTGCACGACATAGGTCGTCCATTTAGGCATGCTCAGTCAGCTCACCCAGTTCATCCTGGGGCATCATTAGGCCATGGTTCTCAGAGTTCTCATCAAGGCCATTCATCACTTAGTGCCCTTCCAGCCTAGAGTTTGTCCCGTGCTCCATCAATTCAGGGCTCTTCCATACCAGGTCATTCTACTAGTCATCTCGATGTTAGGGGTTTCCTTCAGTACCCATATCCCACACAAGAGAGTTGTCATGAGTGTGGAGATTTTGGACATATGAGTATATAGTGTCCTCGTCTTCATGGGGGTCCATCTTAGCAGAGGAGTCAGCCCTCGACTTTAGCTCCAGTTACTTCACCACCCGCCCAGCCAGCTAAGGGTAGGGGTCAGTCAACTAAGGGTCGCCCTAGAGGGGGAGGTCGATGAGATGGTGGTCAGGCCCATTTCTATGCACTCTCGGCTAGACCAAATGCTATTGCTTCAGATGTTGTGATTACAGGTATGGTCTCAGTATGCCACAAAGATGCCTTTTTGTTATTTGATCCTAGTTCCACTTTTTCATGTGTGTCATCATATTTTGCTCGTTATTCCGATTCGCCCTATGAGTATCTTATTTTATCTGTTCGTATATCTACTCTGATGGGTGATACTATTGTTGTGGACCACGTATATTGGTCGTGTGTGGTGACTATTGGAGATTAGAGACCCGAGTGGACCTTCTGTTGCTTTGTATGGTGGATTTTGATGTGATATTAGGCATGGCTTGGCTATCTCTGCGCCATGCTATTTTGGACTGTCATGCTAAGATAGTGATGTTGGCTATGCCGGGTGTGCCACAGATTGAGTGGTGAGGTTCGACTGATTTTGTTCCCAGTAAGGTGGTTTTATTTTTGAAGGCCCAGTGGATGGTTGGGAAGGTTGTCTTTCTTACTTGGCTTTCATGAGGGATGTTAGTGCAGAGGCTCCTGGTATCGATTTTGTTCCAGTAGTGAGGGACTTTCAGGATATGTTTCCTGCAGACCTGTGGGCATGCCATCCGACAAGGATATTAACTTTGGTGTTGATTTGGTGTTGGGCACTCAGCCTATTTCTATTCCACCGTATCGTATGGCACCAGTGGAGTTGAAGGAACAGCTTCAGGAACTTATTGATAAGGGGTTTATTCGGCCTAGTGTGTCTCCTTGGGGTGCGTCAGTTCTATTTCTGAAGAATAAGGAAGGCACGATGAGGATGTGCATTGATTACAGGCAGTTGAATAAGTTACAATCAAGAACAAGTATCATTTGCCTCGTATTGATGATTTATTTGATTATCTTCACGGAGTGAGGGTGTTCTCCAAGATTGATATCAGGTCAGGATATCACCAGTTGAAGATCAGGGACTCGGATATTCTTAAGATGGCTTTCAGGAACCGATATGGTGATTATGAGTTCCTTGTGATGTCTTTTAGGCTGACCAATTCCCCAATAGCGTTCATGCGTTTGGTGAACGGTATGTTTCGGCCTTACCTCGACTCATTTGTTATTGTATTCATTGATAATATTTTTGTATACTCACATGAGGAGCACACCGAGCATTTAAGAGTGGTATTATAGTGGTTGAGGGAGGAAAAGCTTTATGCAAAGTTCTCTAAGTGCGAGTTTTTGCTCAGTTCAGTGTCTTTCTTGGGGCACGTCATGTCCAATAATGGTATTTGGGTTGATCCGAAGAAGATAGAGGTGGTTCAGAGTTGGCCTAGACCGTTCTCAGCCATAGAGATTCATAGTTTTCTGGGTTTGGCGTGTTATTATCATCGATTTGTTCAGGGATTTTCATCTATTGCATCACCCTTGACTAAATTGACTCAAAAAGGTGATCCATTCAGGTGGTCGGATAAGTGTAAGGCGAGCTTCCAGAAGCTCAAGACTACCTTGACCATAACTCCAGTGTTAGTTTTGCCATCAGCTTCAGGTTTATATACAGTATATTATGATGCTTCTAGAGTTGGTATTGGGTGTGTGTTGATGTAGGGGTAGAGTGATTGCTTATGCTTCTCGTCAGTTGAAGCCCCATGAGAAAAACTACCCTGTTCAAGATTTGGAGTTAGCTGCCATTGTTCACACGTTGAAGATTTGGAGGCATTATCTCTATGGTGTGTCTTGTGAGGTGTTTACTGATCATCACAACCTCTAGCACTTGTTCAAGTAGAAGGATCTGAATTTGAGGCAGGGGAAATGGTTGGAGCTGCTAAAGGATTATGACATCACTATCTTGTACCATCCGGGGAAGCCCAATATAGTGGTCGATGTCTTGAGTAGAAAGACGGTGAGTATGGGCAGTTTGGTGTATATTCCTATTAGGGAGAGACCTCTTGAATTTGATGTTCAGGCCTTAGCCAATCGATTTGTGAGGTTGGATATTTCGGAGCCCAGTCGGGTCTTAGCTTGTGTGGTTTTTCGGTCTTCCTTGGTCGATTGCATTATAGAGCGCTAGTATAATGATCCTCATTTGCTTTTCCTCAAAGACAGAGTTCAGCATGACGATGCCAGAGATGTGATTATTGGTGATGATAAGGTATTGAGGATGTAGGGCCAGATATGTCTCCCCAATCTAGATGGGATTCGGGAGTTAATTTTGGAGGAGGCTCAAAGCTCGCGGTATTCCATCCATCCGGGTGCCGCGAAGATGTATAAAGATTTGAGACAGCACTAATGGTGGAGGAGAATAAAGAAAGATATAGTGGAATTTGTAGCTCGGTGTCTCAATTGTCAGCAAGTGAAATATGAGCATCAAAGACCACGTGGCTTGCTTCAGCAGATAGATATTCCAGAGTGGAAGTGGAGCGGATCACCATGCATTTCGTAGTTGGACTCTCATGAACCTTGAGGAAGTTCGATGCTATTTGAGTGATTATGGATCACCTAACCAAGTCTGCGCACTTCATTCCTACGTGTACTGCCTATTCTTCAGAGCAGCTAGCATAAATGTATCTCCGAGAGATTGTTTGCCTGCATGGTGTCCCAGTTTCCATCATTTCAGATAGAGGTACTCAATTTACATCACAGTTTTGGAGGGCTGTGCAGCGAGAGTTGGATACTCATGTTGAGATTAGCACAACTTTTCACCCTTAGACGGACAGGCAGTCCGAGTGCACTATTCAGATATAGGTGGATATGTTGCGTGCTTGTGTCATTGATTTTGGAGGTTCATGGGATCAGTTTCTACCACTCGCGGAGTTTGCATATAACAACAGTTATCAGTCAAGCATTCAGATGGCTCCATATGAGGCTTTATATGGGAGACGGTGTAGGTCTCCAGTAGGTTGGTTAGAGTCGGGCGAGGCTAGGCTTTTGGGTACATACTTGGTACAGGATGCTTTGGACAAGGTTAGAGTGATTCAAGAGCGGCTTCGTACAACACAGTCAAGACAAAAGAGTTATGCTGACAAAAAGGTTCGTGATGTGTCTTACATGGTTGGAGAGAATGTTCTACTGAAGGTTTCATCCATGAAGGGTGTCATGTGTTTTGGGAATAAGGGTAAATTGTATCCTCGGTTCATTGGGCCTTTTGAGGTGCTTCGGAGGATTGGGGAGGTAGCTTATGAGCTAGCTTAAACCTAGCTTGTCGAGTGTGCATCCGGTATTTCATATTTCTGTGCTCCAGAGGTATATGGGCAATCTGTCTCATGTTTTAGATTTCAACATGGTTCAGTTAGATGGTGACTTGACTTATGATGTGGAGCCAGTGGCTATTTTGGAGCAGCAGATTCAAAAGTTAAGATCAAAGGAGATAACTTTAGTGAAAGTGCAGTGGAGAGGTCAGCCCATGGAGGAGGCTACTTGGGAGACTGAGCAGGATATGCGGAGCAGATATCCATACCTATTTAAGGCTTCAGGTATTTTTCTTGACTCGTTCGAGGACGAACATTTGTTTAAGAGGGGGAGGATGTAACGACCTGGCCGGCCGTTTCATGAGTTACAGCACCGTTTTCCCCATTTCTACTTCTTTATGTGTTGTTAAGATATATTTCATCATATCGTGTTGGTTGTTCGGTGTTTGGAGTGGTCTTGGAGTGAAATGAGACACTTAGTCTCTAATTAAGGAGCTTTAGTTGGAAAAGTCAACCGGATGTTGACTTAGGTGTAGAAGGTCTCAGATCTAAATTTCGATGGTTTGGATAGCTTTGTTAGGTGATTTTGGACTTAGGAGCGTGTTCAGAATATAATTTGGAGGTCCGTGGTAATTAGGTTTGAATTGGAGAAATTGAAAATTTGGAGTTTTCCGATCGGCAGTTGAAATCTTGATATCGGGGTCGGAATAGAATTTTGGAAATTAGATTAGATCAGTTGTGTCATTTGTAATGTGTGTACAAAATTTCGGGTCATTCGAATGAAGTTTGATAGGTTTTTTGCATCGTTTGCGGAATTTGGAAGTTTGGGAATCCTTAGGCTTGAATCTGAGGGTGATTTGGTGTTTTCATGTTGTTTTGAGTGTTCCGAAGATTGGAATAAGTTTGAATGGTGCTATGTTACTTGTTCGCATGTTTTATTGAGGTCTCGAGGGCCTCGGGTTGATTTCGGGATGTTGACGGATCAAGGATGGGAGTTAAGGAAGTGCTAAAGAATTCCTTCAGTTGTCATAACCGCACCTGCGGCTTGGGGACCGCAGGTGCGAGGTCCGCAGAAGCGCTAGAGAAACTACAGATGCGGTTAAGGCCAAGGAAGCCAGGATCTGCAGATGCAAAAGCAGGAGTGCACCTGCGTGACTACAGGTGTGTGTATTAGGCCGCAAATATGGCTATGGTCGGATAAGTTAAAACCACAGATATGGTTGGTTTGACCGCTGAAGCGGTCCCGCAGATGCGGAAGTCTCTGGACAGAAAGTGTAAAAGGCCATCTTCGCGAATTTCTGCCATTTCTTCACCATTTTTGGAAGAGTTGGAGCTTGGGGGCTGTGATTTCAAGAGGGAATAAAGTGTTTTCAGTGAGGTAAGCTACTCGGGCCTTGTATCTTGTGTTTATGGCAATTATTCCATTGTTTAATCATGATATTAGTGGCAAAATCAGGGAAGAAATCGGGAGATTGGGGCTTGAAATTGGAGAGTTTAAATTGGGGATTTGAGGAGCCATTTGAGGTCCAATTTTGTTGATTTTGGCATGTATAGACTTGGGAGTGAAACGAGTTTCAAGTTTTGCAATTTTTGTTGGATTCCGAGACATGGGGTCGGGGGTCGATTTTGGAAAATTTTGTGAATTTTGATTTAATTTGATAATTTTTGCGTAGGCTTTCTTCCTTTAGCATGTATTGATGATATGATTCTGATTTAGGATATATTCGTGGCGATTTGAGGCCGAGTCGAGTGACAAGGGTATCGCGAAGTAGATTTTCATCCGGTTTGAGGTAAGTAACGATTGTAAATCTAGACATGAGGGTATGAAACCCCAGAATTTCGTACTATTTTGATAAATTAGGTGACGCACATGCTAGGTGACGGGCATGTGGGCGTGTAGCAGTAGGGATTGTGACTTGGTCCGTCCCGTGGCAACTGTCGAGTCGCATATTTTGATAAACTCTATATGATATCTATGTGTTTTAGAAATAATTCTGTTGACTTGGATTAAGCGCCATGTTTGGGGCCTTGTGACTACTATTTAGACCCTCAAGGGCATTTTAATATTATCCTCACATTTTTTTGATAGAAAGGACTATCCTCAGTCATGATTTATACCTGTTTATTACTTAATCTTATTCATCACTCTATTTTAATATATGAAAGTATTTTGGGCTGAGTTCCCTGAGTTTGTACTGAAATGCCCGAGTGGCTTGTGAGTTTGATGAGTGAGTGAGGCCGAGGGCCGGATTGTGAGGATAGTTAGAGATCGGGCTACATGCCAGCGATATAGCGCTTGGGCTGTAGGAACCCCTCTAGAGTCTGCACACCCCCAGTAAGCGCAGTCGACTGTATATTCATAGATCGAGCTGCTCACTGCAGTGGTTAATATAAGGTATCTAATGAGCATGAGTGCTGAGGGTGAATGCTGATTGATGAGAGTTGAGTCATGAATGACTGAGAGGCTTGCCCGAGAGGCTATATATATACGAGTGATACTTTGCCCGAGGGGCTTGTTTTATGAAATTACTGTTTTCACTCTTCTTTTATACTGAGCCTCTATTAAAAATATTGAACAAATGTTTTAAAAGAACTTTCATTGAAACTGGAGTTTTTTACTAGATATTCAAAATTTAGTTACTGATTTGATCTTGTTATTTCCACTGAGGTTTTTATTTTATGATATGTATATGATTTTAAATGCTCGTCACTGCACTCAGCCTTTATTTATAATTGTTACTAATTGAGTTGGCGTACTCACGTTACCCCATGCACCTTGTGTGCAGATCCAGGTGCCAGGGCATCCGAGTAAGAGCTGTTCTTTTCTTTTAGAGCATTTCCGGAGTTAGCAAGGTAGTTGCATGGCGTCCGCATTCCTGACTTTCTCCTTCCTATCTTTTAGTATTTGTTTTTATTAGACTCATCTTGTATTGAGTAGATAGTATCAGATTGTATTTTAGTGTCTCATAACTAGTGACACCAGGATCGAGCAGTGTTTGATGTTTAGCATATTTTTCCGCTTGTTTTGAAATGTTTAAATGGGAGATTTGTGATAATATCTGATTAGTAAATGAATTAAGAAAAAGACCTTTTATGTTGTAAATGTCGAATCACCTAGACTTGTACTACGATAAGCACCATCATGACCGAGGTGGTTTTGGGTCAAGACACCACTATTTACCGTGAAAATAGTAACAACAATTAAATTTGTAAATGGGATTCTAAAAATACGTGATCTATTCCTGAGCTAGTTTGATAAGGCAGTTAGTGTTAAAAACGTGAAGTATAATGATGAAAAGCGAGTTGAACGAGGTAGTAATCGAACCAATAGGGGGATGTTGTCCGGATCCAAAGTCGACCTGTGGATGCCTTGGGGCCAAGGTTCGAGCCGAGCTCAAGCTATTGAGGGCAATCGGGAATGGGATAACATGTAGAAATATGGCTAAGCAAAGCTCTATGCTATCAATATTGAGCAAAGTAATGGAGAACCAACGAGAAAACCATAAAATGCTAAGGCGGCCTCGAGCCAATGAGAATAGACAATTTAGAAGAAAGAAGGAGAGAGATATTATTGCACTTGTGGAGAAATGGAGCAACCTCAGTCCCTTACAAGGTAGCGTGAGTGCACTTTTATATAGGAGCGGAACTCGGCTATAAGTACAGGTGTATTAGTTACAAAAATACGTAGATGGGACGGCTTAATGCAGTGCCTCATTGTAGGCTCTAGATAGGTCGGGCCTGTCAGACATAGCCATGTGCCTAGGGGGCTTCCCCCACTGTCCTGGTTTCGGCCTCTATATCCTTCGAGTCGGGCTTCGACAAGCCCCGAGGCTGAGAACTCGATCACAGCCTCCCGCCCTCGGGGTCTCAGGCCATGCTTCCGAAATGTCATGATAGCAAGAAATATAGCCTTCTAATTTTGCCGCGTACAACCATCCCTTTCACTTCTAATCATTTTAATCTTTTATTCAATTGATTCTCCATTTCATTCTTGTATTACTTAAATGCTTCAATTTTTTCATCCTTACTATTAAGAAAATAAACATAATAATATCGAGTGTAATCGTCAATAAAAGTTATAAAATACTTTTTCTAACCTCGAGATGGTGTCGACTTCATATCACAAATGTTAGTATGGATTAAGTCTAAAGGATTTGAATTCCTTTCAACATACTTATAAGAATGTTTTACAAACTTAGATTCAACACATATTTGATATTTCGATTTATTGCACTCGAATTTAGGCAATACTTCTAAATTAATTAATTTCCGCAAGTTTTTGTAATTGACATTTCCTAAACGAATATGCCATAAATCATTTGACTCTAAAAAATAAGAAGAAGATGAAATTTTATTCATACTGTCAACAACCATTACATTGAGTATGAAAAGGCCCTCTGTGAGGTTGCCCTTCCCAATATACATTTCATTCTTTCTTACAACAACTTTATCAGATACAAATACACATTTAAATCCATTCTTAATAAGTAAAGAAGTGAAAACTAAACTCTTCCTTATAGTAGGAACATGAAGAACGTTGTTGAGCATTAACACCTTGTCGGAAGTCATTTTCACGAATATCTTCCCATAACCTTCAATTTTGGATGTTGCAGTATTTTCCAAGGAAATATCTTCTTTGGGAGCATCAGTAAAGTAAGTCACAAATGCTTCTATGACAGCACAAACATGTCGAGTGTTTCAAGAATCAATCTACCACTTCTTCAGATTTCCAACTAGGTTACATTCCGAAAATATTGCACAGAGATCATCAATGTTATCCATTCTTCTCCACTATGTTGGTACGTCCGTTTTTCTTATCCTTTTTTAGGAGACGACAATCAGGGGATTTGTGACAAGTTTTTCACAATATTAGTAGTTGCCCTTGAATTTCTTTTTGTTCTGCTCCTTAGTCTGTCTAGAAGACCTCTTCCTCTTCTTACTTTTTGGAGCAGTCTCCTCAACAATATTAACTCCCATAATCGTTGAATTTCTATGAGACTTCTTCTTGGCTGTTTTATTGTCTTTCTCAATCTTGAGACGAATCACAAGATCTTCCAATCTCTTTTTCTTGCGATTGTACTTAAGTTAGTTTTTGAAATCTCTCCTCGAAAGAGGCAATTTTTCAATCATTGTAGCCACTTGAAATGCTTCATTCACGACCATACCTTCAGCAATAAAGTCATGAAAATTAAGATGAAGCTCCTGAACCTGGGTTCCAATAGTTTTATTGTCTATCATTTTATAGTCTAGAAACTTGGCAACCACAAACTTCCTCAAGAATACATCTTCAATCTTGTACTTCTTCTCAAGTGCATCCCATAATTCTTTCGAAGTATTCATTACAATGTAGACATTGTACAAGTCATCGTCCAAAGTACTTAGGTTGTAGCCTTTGCAAAGAAAATCTGCATGTTTTCACACCTCAACAATCATAAATATCTCGTTGTCCGGCATGTCCACGGCAGGAACTTGACATTCTTCACTGGTAAATTTCTCCATACCAAGTGTGGTAAGCCAAAAGAATACCCTTTGTTGCCATCCTTTGAAGTTGGGTCCAGAAAATTGTCCCGGTTTCTCGCCCGGCGGAACAGCAGTTCGGCTTGACGAGGCTATCATCGTTGTTGCAACAGTCGTAGAACGATTTTCACTATCAATAGCCATTTCTCACTGTCAACAAAAAAAGGAGTTCAATTAATGGAAAAAGAAAACATAACAGTAAACAGTACTGTAATTAACGGTAAACAGTATTGTAATTAAAGATAAACAGCACGTTTAATGAATAAAAACCGAAGTTTTTATATGTTGTTTCACAGAAAGCGATTAAGTTTTTATGTTCTTCAAATCATTTTTGAATTTTAATACTCCGGTGAAGTTTTAATATCTTCAAATTAGAATAGAAAAATTCAGAAGGAGTAGAAAACCACACAGGTTCTAATCTCCAAAATCAGAATACAGATTACAATAAATTAATTTCCTTAAGATTGTTAGACAATCTGTATCACTTAATAAATAACGAAATAGTAAAATTTCTGAAACGGAAAACAGAAACAGAAAGTTAGCAGCAATAGAATTCAAAATAATATCTGAAAAAATTATTTCGAAATGAATCGAACCCACTGAATGCACAGTGTGTCCTTAAGGAAATTATTCCCTTCAATTACCCAAGGTGTTGGAATATCATCCTACCAGGATAGAATGATTTAACTCACCGGTATATTAGTACAAAAATCACGGTGTTAGGGAACCACTCAATGATAGTAAATCACACTGGAATAGATTTGTGCAAAAGAAGAAGAAGTCTTGATGTTAAGAAAATTCGTAAGGAAAAATCTGAAGCCAAATCCGAAGCCGAGCCGATCGAGCGACGACGAAGGCGCGAGGCTTGCCTTCTTCTTAACTCTTTAAAAGCTAAAAGAAGAGCAATTATATATATATATGCATCAAAAGCCTTTTCTTTCTCCAATAGGAGACAATGTTCCTTTGTCAAGGAGACAAATCCAAATATTTCATTTTTTTCTCCTTTTTTCATTCACTCTTTATTTTAAGCTAACGAAGCTTAAACCCAATATTCTCTAGCGTGATTCGAACCCAGGACCTAACGGTCGTGGATGAATGTACTTTTAACAACTGAGCACTACTCATTTTTAAAGATGGTTAGCTAGTGTGCAATGGGGTAAGCCAAACTAGTAGGGAACATCCATTATTAACTTTCTTATAGCTTTTCATATATGTCTTCTTATATCGTCACTAGCTATAATTTAGGTCACCGTTTACACAAAGCTTAATTACGTGACTATTCACTTTCATTTACTATTTATAGGCTTAAGAACCTTCTTGTAGCTTAGCATCTCTCTCAACTCTTTTTTCTCCTCCGATCATCTCTTCAGAAGTTAATGTTCCACCCAACTGCAACTCAATGTTCTTTTTATACTTATTCTGAGAAGTTTATATTAATTGGTATTGGTAAGCTTAATTATAGCAGAATAAAGAGATACTAGTAACTTTGTACATGAAATTTCACTTACGTATGATTTTCCAAACATTTAGCGACGGATCTATCAGTCGCAATTTTCTGACAAATTACGATGATCGCTACAATTACTCCCTCACTAAATTCCGAGAGGGACATTAGCTAATCTTTGCACATTTCAACTGTTCCTGTTTTATATGCGTGTTTAACTTCATGAAGTCGCAATGTTGTCCACGCCTTTCATTCATTTAGGACTGTATAACAGGAAAGTTTAGACTGACATGGAACAAACTGATTCCTATTGGTTGCGTACTGCCATCAATTTGGATATATTTATTGGTAATTAGTAGCATGTTTGCCAGGCTTCTTCAAAGCAAAAGGAACTAAGGCATTATTTGTTTGATCTTAATAAAGGTCTAAATTTTAATTATTCAGATTTCAGATATTAATTGTGTTTGTTTTTAAAGTACGAATCTTAATTATTTAAATCTTAATTATTAAGAATGTTTGTTTTTTTACTTCACAACCAGTATCATCTATATGATTATTAATTGTCACCACTGCCTACCATTATCAACTATCACCATACCGCCGCCACCACCACTACCATACTCAACCACTACCATCATCCTCAATTAGAGCTGTCAAAACGGGCCAGCCCAAGCCTCGCGGGTTTTTAAATTTGGTGAGCTAGTGCGGGCGGGCCCTCCATCTAAATGAGCCTTAAAATAGCCAGCCGTCACGACCCCAAAACCAACCCGGTCGTGATGGCGCCTATCATGAAACTAGGCCAGCAGACACAATCCCAAATCAATCCAATATTTCTTAAAAAGATGTTTTAAGCTATTAATTAATAAAATTTCATAACATGAGTCTAAATAATAAGTGCAGAAGAAACATAAGCCTAACATCGGGGTGTCACTAGTCATGAGCATTTACTACAACCGTCTGAAAACATCAAGACTAACGTAGCCTAGAAATTTCTGAATACATCTAAGGGAGGATAAGGAAGGAGAAAAGCAGGGCTGCAATCACCATGCAGCTACCTTGCTAACTTCGATGGACCTACCACTGAGTAATTAACACCCGCTACCGAGTTCAGAAATACCTGAATCTGCACACAGGATGCAAGGAGTAATGTGAGTATGCCAACTCAGTAAATAATAAAGGTAAATAAAGACTGAGCAGTAAGAAAAAATATAATCCAATAACACCACAGTAAGTACTGTATGTTTTCAAAACAGTAAATAAATCAAATCATTTCGTTTAAAAATATCTTTATAACAGTTTCAACAGAGATTTAATGAAGTATTAAGTAAAAATGATAAAAATCATAAATAACCCTCGGGAAAGACATATATCATAAATCGCCCCTCGGGCAATCTCACAATCACTCCTAATAAGCCCCTCGGGCACAACATGAATCAACATCAGCCCCCCGGACAATATCATATCACTCACTCAGGGTACTCGCGCTCAATGGGAGTGTACAGACTCTGAATGGACTCCTACAGTCCAAGCGTTATCACAGCCATCTCATGGCATAATCAATCAGGCCCTCGACTTCTCATATATCACAAAACAGTACAACATGATACGTCGCACAGCCCAATCCCCAGATATCCTCACAACACAGACCCTCGGCCTTACTCAGTTAGAAACCTCTCAAGTCACAATAAACTATCCAAACTACATAAATAATAAAAATCAACTCTTACAATGAAATACATTTTTTCAAAATCCGAAATCTCATGAAATCACAAGATATGGAATAACTACAGCGTTCTAACTCCAGAGTGTCTAAACAAAACTAAATACTGAAGGACTAATACTATGAGCCAGAATAGAAAGGGACTCCTCGGCGTGCGGACACGACAGACATACCTCGAAGTCTCTGATGGATCACTCCGCCTCAAGGATGGTAGGATTAAGTCGAAGAACTTGGATCTGCACATGAAAAATATGTGCAGGAAGGGCATGAGTACGCCACAACGGTACTCAGTAAGTGCCAAGCCTAACCTCGGTCGGGTAATGACGAGAAAGGTCAGGGCCCTACTGAGGTTAAAGGAAATAGAAGATATAATAATAGTATAGAATAAGACAATATACTTGAGTGCAACAGTGCAAAGTAACATAGGATGGAAGATCAACAACAACTTTAACAGAACAAAGTAACCACGGAAAAATAAATACAGCTCAACGCAGAGATAGTAACCAGGGATATCTCAGGATACCGTCCTATAGTTCCCACATATAAATATCCAGTGGATCTCCTGGGTGCAGTCCCATAGTCCAACTCATAAATGCGTGGGGATATACCAGAATACCACATCCATAGTCCCAATTATAAATACTTAATGCTGGGGGAATCTACCAGGTGCAATCCCGTAGTTCCAATGTAAAAGTGAAAGGGGATCTCCCGGAATATAAATCTGTAGTACCAAAGTATCGAGATACCGTGTAGATCAGGGGAATGTTTAGAATCCTATAGGAAAAGAGATATTTTTGTTCTTTAATATTTTCCAATTCAAGTTGATCCAAGGCTCTTTCGCTCTTGGACCGATCCCTTGGCTCTTCTTCAGCCGCGGATGGAAAGCTAGTCGCCTTTGGAAGCCTTCACCGGTAAACAAAGCGTATCGTTCCCGCCCGTAGTCCCAAAGTAAGTACATAACAGCAACAAGAAGGATAATTCAATCAAATTTCACACCGAGGTAAAGAAGGTATCTCTAACCTCATGCTACACATAATCTAGATAGGGCAGTAGAACAAACAAGCAGTTAAATCAATTAGACATACTTTCATAAGCTAACAACAAGCTTAATTTGCAAGTAGTATAAACGGAAAGGAAAACACAATTCTATGTACTTAATGGAAACCAGATTTTTCAACAATTAGCACAAGTACACACTCGTCACCTTACGTACAAGGCATTTCAAACATCAATAATATCAAATCCTAAGGGGATTTTCCCCATACAATGTTAGATAAGTCACTCACCTCGAACGGCTCCAAATCAACCCGAAACTATGTTCTTGCCATGAGTATTCGACTCTAAATGGCCCAAATCTATTCAATTCAATTGCATAATGTAAATAACACTTCAAACAACTGACTCTACAAATAAATTCTAAGCTAATACGCAAAATTAGGTATAATGACCAAAATGCCCCTCGGGCCCATATGTCGGAATCGGGTAAAATTTATATTTTTAAAAATCTCGCACTCTCACGAGTTCATGCGTACCAAAAGTACCAAAATCGGACCTCAAATAGTCCCTCTAATGATCAGTCAAAGGTCTCTAATTAATCAAGCCCCAATCCTCAATTTACCACTGATTTTCCCTCAAATTTCATGTTTATAAAGATAAGAATCACCCCAATAACAAGTTTAGGGACAAAGATCTTACCCCAATGAATTCCTCCGAAAATCTCTCTTGAAAATGCTCCCCAAGGCTTCTTCCCCTTTGAAAAGAGGTGAAAAATAGCTCAAATTCGCGAAGGCAAGAATTTATATGTTTCTGCCCAACTAATCTGCTTCTGCGGCTCTGGTACCGCATCTGCAATCCCACTTCTGCGAGGACATGGTTGCATCTGCAATATTTCACTTAAATCCATTTTCCGCTTCTGCGATAGACCTTCGGCACCTGCGGTCTCGCAGGTGCGTTACCCTTCTCGCACCTGTAGCTCCTGGAGCTGGACAAAATTTATTCTTCTACGGTCCGATAGCCGCTTCTGCAGCGCCACAACTGCGGTTCCACACACGCAAGTGCGGTTATGACAGGTTCTGCAATGCAAAAATCTCCCTAAGTCTAATTCACCTTCCATCAAGCACCTGAAACTCACCCGAGGCCCCCGGGACCTCAACCAAACATGCCAACCAATCCTAAAACTTCATTCAAACTTGTTCCAACCTTCGGAAAGTTCAAAACGACATCAAAACACCAATTTAACATCGGATTCAAGCCTAAGAACTTCAAAAACTCCAAATTTACGCTTTCAATCAAAAAGTCTATCAAACCTAGTCCGAATGACTTGAAATTTTGCACACACATCATATTCAACCCTACGGAGCTACTCCAACTTCCGAAATTCCATTCCGACGTTCGGATCGAAATCTCACTATCAAATGGAAAACTTCAAAAATTTAACTTTCGGTATTTAAAGACTAAATTAGCTACGGACCTCCAAAACACAATCCAAACACGCTCCTAAGCCCGAAATCACCCAATGGAGGTAACAGAACCATCAAATTTCCATTCCGAGGCCGTCTTCACATTGTTCTGACCAAGGTCAAATTTCCAAAGCTTAAGCTCTCATTTAGGGACAAAGCGTCCCAAAACTCTCCAAAATTCCAAATTATTCCTCCTGGCAACTCACAATAGCATAAACAAATACGGGGAAAGCAGTTAATAGGGAATCGGGGCGTAAATTATAAAAATAACCAGTCGTGTCGTTACATCCTCCCATAATTAAACATTCGTTCATCCTCAAATGAGCATAAAGACATAATTGAAGTTGTGAAAAGATGAGAGTAATGGTTGCGCATATCCTGCTCGGTCTCCCAGGTCACCTCCTTGACCGGCTAACCCCGTCACTGAACCTTCACAGATACAATGTTCTTTGACCTTAGCTTCCGAATCTGCCTGTCCAATATCGCTACTGGCTCCTCAACATAAGATAGATCCTTGTCCAGCTGGACTAAACTGAAATCCAACACGTGCGACGGGTCATCGTGATACCTCCGGAGCATCGAAACATGAAATACCGGGTGAACTCCTGCCAGGCTGGGAGGTAAGGAAAGCTCATAGACGACCTCCCCAACACGCCTCAATATCTTAAAAGGGCAAATAAACCTCAGACTCATCTTCCCTTTCTTTCCAAATCTCATAATCCCCTTCATAGGCAAAACCCAAAGCAGAACCCGCTCTCCAACCATGTAGGAAACATCATGAATCATTCGGTCCGCATAACTCTTCTGTCTGGACTGGGTTGTACGGAGTCTATCCTGAATCACCTTGACATTTTCCAAAGCATCCTGAACCAGGCCTGTTCCTAATAATCTAGCCTCACCCAGCTCAAACCAACCCACCAGGGATCTACACTGTCTACCATATAACGTCATCTGAATACTGGACTGATAGCTGTTGTTTTAGGCAAACTCCGCCAATGGAAGGAACTGATCCTAAGACCCTCCAAACTCGATCACACATGCACAGAGCATATCCTCAAGAATCTGAATAATGCGCTCGAACTGTCCGTCAGTCTAAGGGTGAAATCCTATGCTCAACTCTACCCGAGTACCTAACTCCTGCTATATAGCTCTCGAAAACCGTGATGCGAACTAAGTACCTCTGTCTGAAATGATGAAAACTAGAATACCATGCAGACGGACAATATCCCGGATATAAATCTCTGCCAACCGCTCCAAGAAATAGGTAATACACACATGAAGTACGTGGACTTGGTCAGCCGATCCTCATAACCAAAAATGGCATCAAACTTCATCAAAGTCTGTAGGAGCCCAGATACGAAGTCCATAGTGATTTGCTCCCACTTCCACTCCGGAATCTCTATCTACTGAAGCAATCCACCCGGTCTCTGATGCTCATACTTCATCTGCTGACAATTAAGCCACCGAGCTACAAATCTAACTATGTCTTTCTTCATCCGCCTCCACTAGTAGTGCTGTCTCAAATCCCGATACATCTTCACGTCACTCGGATGAATGGAATATCGCAAACTATGGGCTTCCTCTAGAATCAACTCCCGAAGCCCATCAACATTGGGTACACAAACTCAACCTTGCATCCTCAATACCCTATCATCACCAATAGTCACATCTGGAGCATCACCATGCAACACTTTGTCCTTGAGGACAAGCAAATAAGGGTTATCAAACTGACGTTCCCGGATACGATCAAACAAGGAAGACCAAGAGACCACGTAAACTAGAACCCGACTAGGCTCCGAAAGGTCCAAAATCACAAACTGGATGGCTAAGGCCTGAACATCCATCACCATGGGCCTCTCTGCTGCTGGTAAATAAGCTAAACTCCCCAAACTCTCCGCCCGGTTACTCAAAGCATCGGCCACCTCATTGACCTTGCCCGGGTGATACAAAATAGTGATATCATAGTCCTTCAGTAGCTCTAACCACCTCCTATGGCGCAAATTAAGGTGTTTTTTCTTAAATATATGCTACAAACTTCGGTGATCAGTATAAATCTCACAAGGTACACCGTACAAATAATGACGCCAAATCTCCAAGGCATGAACTATAGCAGATAACTCGAAATCATGGACAGAATAATCCTTCTCATGTATCTTCAATTGTTTGGACGCATAGGCAATTACCCTACTGTCCTACATCAATACCGCTCCAAGGCCAACTCTCAAGGCATCATAATAGACAGAATAAGACCCCGAACCGGCAGGCAATATCAAAACTAGGGTTGTAGTCAAAGTTGTCTTGAGCTTCTAAAAGCTCTCCTCGCACTCTTCCATCCACTAGAATAGAGCACCCTTCTGGGTCAGTCTGGTCATAGGTGCTACAATAGATGAAAACCCCTGAACAAATCGATGGCAATAACTAGCCAATCTAAGAAAACTGCTGATCTCTGTAGCTGAGCATGGTTTGGGCCAACTCTGCACTGCCTTCACTTTCTTTGGATCCACCTGAATACCCTCACTCGAAACCAAATGACCCAAGAACGCCAAGAAATCCAACAAAAACTCACATTTTGAGAACTTAGCATATAGTTTCTTTTCTCTCAAGGTCTGGAGCACTGTCCTCAAGTGCTACTCATGATCTTCCCGACTCCGTGAATATACCAAAATGTCATCAATAAAGACAATCATGAATAAGTCAAGATATGGCCAAAAAACATTGTACATCAGAGGCAGGAAAGCTGTTGGGGCATTAGTCAGCCCAAATGACATGACAAGGAACTCGTAATGACCATACTGAGTCCTGAAGGTAGTCTTCAGGATATCTAGCTCCCGAATCTTCAACTGGCGATAGCCTGAACGCAAGTCAATCTTAGAAAACACACCACCACCCTGTAACTGATCAAACAGGTCATCAAACGAGGCAAAGTATAACTGTTCTTCACTATAACCTTGTTCAACTGGCGATAATGAATACACATACGCATAGAACCATTCTTCTTCTTTACAAATAAGACAGGAGCACCCCAAGGTGATACACTAGGCCAAATGAAACCCTTATCAATCCATTCCTATAACTGCTCCTTTATCTCCTTCAACTCAGAAGAACCATACGGTACGAAGGAATAGAAATGGGCAGAGTTTCCGATAATAGATCAATGCCAAAATTGATATCTCTATCAGGCGGAATGCCCGAAAGGTTAGTTGGAAACACATCAGAGAAATCCCATACTATTAGGACTATATCAACTGTAGGGGTATCAATACTGACATCTCTCACATAATCAAGATACACGTCACACCCCTTCTCAACCATATGCTGAGCCTTAAGGAATGAAATAACTCTACTGGAAGTATGATCTAAGGTACCCCTCCACTCAAAACGCGGCACATTTGGCATAGCCAACATCACGATTTTGGCATAACAATCAAGAATAGCATAATGGGGGGACAACCAGTCCATGCCCAGAATAACATCAAAATCTACCATGTTGAGCAATAATAAATTGGCTCTGGTCTCAAAACCATTAAGAACAATCAACCACGACCGAGAAACGCGGTCCACAATAAGAGAATTTCCCACAAGAGTAGAAACATAAATAAGGGAACTCAAAGAATCCCGAGATATACCCAAATGCAGAGCAAAATAAGAAGACACATAAGAATAAGTGGAGCCTAGATCGAATAGAACCGATGCATCTCTGTGACAGACTAAAATAGTACATATGATGATAGAATCGGAGGCGACAGCCTCAGCATGGGCAGGAAAGGCATAATATCTAGCCTGGACTGCCCCTCGAGGGCGACCTCTGCCTTCCCGACCTCCACCTCTAGCTAGCTGGGCATGTAGGGTAGCAACTGGTGCTGGGATCATAGCCTAAGAATTGTGAGGGGCATGTTGTGGCTGAGAAGTCTGTGGAGGTGCAACCCTCCTAAGTCTAGGGCAATCCCTCACCATATGGTACGTGTCACCACACTCAAAACAAGCTCTAGAAGGACGTGGAGGTTGTGACTAGATCGAGCTAGGTCTGCTGGACTGACTACTGAAAGTGCCCCGCGCAGGAGGCGCGCTAGATACTGGAGGTGCATAATAAGGCACTTAAGGCCTAGGTGGAGCTGGAATACCACTGGCTGCTGGAAGAGCTAAATGAACAGGGTGACTCATATAACCCCTACCATGACAACTTGCAGCTGGGGCACGGGCACTAGAATAATGGCCCGACTCTCAAGACCTCTTGGCCTCCCTCTCCTCTCTATCCCTAGCATGCATACCCTCAATCCTCCTTACAATGTTCACCATATACTGATAAGAAATATCCATCTCCAACTCACGAGCCATGCTAGATTTGATGCTGGGAATAAGCACCTCAATAAATCGGTGAACCTTTTCGCGAATCGTGGAAACCAAAGCTGGTGCATGTCTAGCCAAGTCGATGGAACGGGCAGCATACTCCGAGATAGTCATAGTACCTTGGCACAAGTGCTCAAACTCTACACGCCAAGTGTCCTTGAGGCTTTGGGAAACATACTCTCTCGTGAACATATTTGAGAACTAAGCCAAAGTCAGGGAAGCTGCCTCATCCGGACTGTCTAACTCATAAGCATGCCACTACTGATAGGCGGCTTCTCGAAGCTGGAAGGTAGTAAAGGAAACCCCGCTCAATTCTTATATGCCCATAGTACGGAGGATACAGTAGCACTCCTCAAGAAATACAAGGGCATCATCTGAGGCTAGCCCGCTAAATGTAGGAAGCTGATACTTCTTGAACCTCTCAAGCCAGTTATGCTCCTCCTCTGAAACTACTGCCCTCTCCTCGTGCTGGGCTGGGGCTACCGATTGTACAAGAATAACCTTTGGTACCTGATCGACATGCACTCGCTACTCACGAGTGCGGGCAGCAGGAGTCTGTGCTCCTCCCCCGGCCTAGGATGTAGCTGCAGCAAGGGGAAGCAACCCTACCTGAGCCAAAGTGGTGCACATAGTCATAAACTACACCAGAGTCTCCTGGAGTGCTGGAGTAGTAGTAGCAGAAGTATCAGGTATCTGTACTCCAACTGGCATTGCTGGCGGCACCTCGGTGGCAGCTCATGCGGGTGCTCTAGCTGCACCACGAGCGCGTTCTCGGCCTCTAACCTGGCCCCGGCCCCGGCCCCGACCCCGACCCCGACCCCGGCCTCTGATGGCTCCAGTAAGGGGCGCGGGTGACTGATCATCTCGAGTAGTACATGTCTTCACCATCTGTAAGAGAATAGAAGATAGAAGTATAGAATTGTGATATCAAAATCTCGCACGACAAGGAAATCAAACAAAGTGAAACTTTCTTAACAGTTACATAGGCCTTCGTAGATAAGTACCGACATCTCCGTATCGATCCCATGAGACTATAATAAATCGGTTTGTGATTCATGACTCCTATGAACCTAGAACTCTGATACCAACTTGTCACGACCCCGGTTCGCCCTCCGTGAACTGTCATGGAAGCACCTAGTCTCTACGACTAGGTAATCTTAACAATTTTCGGAAAAAGGAAATGACAAAAATAAACCATCCAAACTGCAGAAATTATACAAATCAACTCTTACAATGAACTACATTTTTCCCAAAATCCGGAATCTCATAAAATCACAAACTATGGAATAACTATAGCGTTCTAACTCCAGAGTGTCTAAACAAAAGTAAATACATAAGGCCTAATACTATGAGCCATAATGGAAAGAGACTCCTCGGTATGCGGACGCGGAAGACATACCTCGAAGTCTCGAATGGACCACTCTGCCTCAAAGTTGGTAGGACTGATTCAAAGAACTTGGGTCTGGACATGAAAAACATGCACAGGAAGGGCATGAGTACACCACATTGGTACTCAATAAGTGCCAAACCTAACCTTGTTCGGGTAGTGATGAGGAAAGTCAGGGTCCTACTAAGGTTAAAGGAAATACAAGATATAAGAATAGTGTAGAATAAGACAGTATACTTGAGTGCAACAGTACAAAGTAACATAGGATGGAAGAGCAACAACTTTATTAGAACAAAGTAATCATGAAAAAATAAATACAGCTCAATGTCGAGATAACAACCGAGGGATCTCCTGGGATACCATCCTGTAGTCCCCAAATATAAATATCTAGTGGATCTCCCGGGTGCAATCCCATAGTCCAACTCATAAATGTGCGGGGATATATCGAAATACCACATCGGTAGTCCCAATTATAAATACTCAATACCGAGGGAATCTACCGGGTGCAATTCCATTGTTCCAAGGTAAAAGTGCAGGGGGATCTCCCGAAAGACAAATCCGTAGTTCCAAAGTAAACATACAGGGGATCTCTCGGGATACCGTCTCGTAGTCCCAACGTAAGTACACAGCAACAACAAGAAGGATACTTAATTCAATCAAATTTCATATCAAGGTAAAGCATGTGTTTCTAACCTAGCATGCTGCACATAATCCAAATAGGGCAGTAGAACAAACAAGCAGTTAAATCAATTAGACATGCTTTCTTAAGCTAACAACAGGCTTAATTTGCAAGTAGTATAAACGGAAAGGAAAACACAATTCTAAGTACTTAATGGAAACCGAATTTTTCAATAATTAGCAAAAGTACGCACTTATCACCTTACGTACAAGGCATTTCAAACATCAATAATATCTAGTCCTAAGGGGCGTTTCACCCACACAAGTTTAGACAAGCCACTTACCTCAAACCGGCTCCAAATCAACCTGAAACTACGTTCTTGCCATGAGTATTCGACTCTAAATGGCCCAAATATATTCAATTCAATTACATAATGTAAATAACACTTCAAGTAACTGATTCTACAAATAAACCCTAAGCTAATAGGCGAAATTAGGTAGAATGACCAATACACCCCTCCATCCCACAACCCGGAATCAACTAAAATTTATATTTTCAGAAACCTTGAACTCTCACGAGTTCATGCAAACTAAAAGTACCAAAATCGGACATCAAATGGTCCCTCAAATCATCACTCAAAGTTCTCTAATTAACCAAGCCCTAACCCTCAATTTACCACTGATTTTCCCACAAATGTTATGTTTATAATAATAAAAATCACCCCAATAACGAGTTTAGGGACCAAAGATCTTACCCTAATGAATTCCTCTGAAAATCTCTCTTGAAAATGATCCCCAAGGCTTCTTCCCGTTTGAAAACAGGTGAAAAATAGCTCAAATTCGCGAAGGCAAGAATTTATATGTTTCTGCCCAGCTAATCCGCTTCTGTGGCTCTGGGACCGCACCTGCGGTCCTGCTTCTGCGAGGACATGGTCGCATCTACGACATTTCACTTAAATCCATTTTCCACTTCTACGGCAGACCTTCCGCACCTGGGGTCTCGCAGATGTGTTACCCTTCTTGCACCTGCAGCTCCTGGAGCTAGACCAAATTTCCACTTTTGCGGTCCGATAGCCGTTTCTGCGATGCCGCACCTGCGGTCCCACACATGCAGGTGCGGTTATGAAAGGTTCAGCAAATGCAAAAATCTCCCTAAGTCCAATTCAACTTCCGTCAAGCAACTGAAACTCACCCGAGGTCCCCGGGACCTCAACCAAACATGCCAACCAATCCTAAAACACTATTCAAACGTGCTACAACCTTCGGAATGGTCAAAAACGATATCAAAACACCTATTTATCATCGGATTCAAGCCTAAAAACTTCAAAAACTCCAAATATACGCTTTCGATCAAAAAGTCTATCAACCCTACTCCGAATGACCTGAAATTTTGCACTCACGTCACATTCAACCCTCCAGAACTACTACAACTTCCGAAATTCCATTTTGACACTCGGATCAAAATCTCACTATCGAATCGGAAACTTCAAAAATTTAATTTCGACATTTCAAGCCTAAATTATCTACAGGCCTCCAAAACACAATCCGAACACACTCCTCAGCCCGAAATCACCCAACGGAACTAATGGAACCAGCAAAATTCCACTCCGAAGTCGTCTTCACACTGTTCCGACTATGGTCAAATTTCTAAAGCATAAGCTCTCATTTAGGAACTATGTCCCAAAACTCTCCGAAATTCTAATTAATTCCTCCCGGCAACTCACAATAGGAGAAACAAATACGGGGAAAGCAGCTAATAGGGGATCGAGGCATAAATTCTAAAAACGACCGGCCGTATCGTTACAAAGTCACAATCCTCAATGGTGCACGCCCCAACTCTCGTCATCTAGCATGTGCGTCACCTCAAAATAGTGAAACGATGTGAATTCCGGGGTTTCATACCCTTAGGACAATATTTACAATCATTACTTACCTCAAACCGGTCAAAACTCTACACTGCTATGCCCTTGACACTTGACTCGGCCTCAAATCATCTCGAATCTATTCAAAATTAGTATCACATCATTAATACACGTTAAAGAAAAGAAGCCCATGCAAAAATTATCAAATGAAATCAAACATCTCGAAATTGGCCAAACCTGACCCCCAGGCCCACGCCTCGGAATCCAACAACAATCCTAAAACTAGAATCCTTATCCTCTCACGAGTCCGTACACACTAAATTTACCAAAATCTAACTTCGTTTGACCCCTCAATCGCCTAATTTTAACTCTCAAGTTTCAAGACCTAAATCCCCAATTTTCACCCTTAATTCCCACAAATTTCATGCTTAATCAACTAAAAATCACCATAGAATTGAGTTTTAGGTTCAAAAACATTACTTCAACGTGTTTCCCCTTGAATCCCTCTTAAAAATCTCTCAAAAGCTTCAATCACGACTTCAAAATGGTGGAAATGGGCAAAATTTTGCGAAGGGGACAATTTATACCTTTTGCACCAGGGATTCCGCACCTGCGAACAATTCCTCGCACATGCGGTCCCAGGTGCGCACCTGCGAAAATCACTTAAAGGACCACGACCCCATCTGTGCCCAGTCACCGCACCTGTAGTGCCGCAGATGTATCCAAATAACCGCATCTGCCGTTCTTCCTCTTGATGGCCAAGACATGCACCTGTGACCTCTGCATCGCATCTGCGACCTCGTACATGCAGTCCCCAATTCATAAGTACGGAAATGACAGAAGCAGCAAAATCTGCAGCAACAACTCAAAGCCAAACTTTCTATCAACCACCCAAATCCATCCCGAGTCCCTCGGGACCTCAACTAAACATGACAACAAGGAACATATCACCATTCAAACTTATTCCAACCTTCAGAACACTCAAAATAACATCAAAACACCAAATCACCCTCGGATTCAAGCCTAAGAATTTCCAAACTTCCGAATTTCGCAAACGATGCCAAAACCTATCAAACCTCATCCGAATGACCTGAAATTTTGCAAACACGTCACAAATAACATAAAGGACCTACTCCAATTTCAAGAATTTCAATCCGACCTTGATATCAAAATTTCCACTGTTGACCGAGAAATGCAAAATTTCCAAATTTGCAAATTCAAGTCTAATTCTACCACAGGCCTCCAAAACACATTTCGGGCATGCTCCCAAGTCAAAAATCACCTAAAGGAGCTAACCAAATCATAAAAATCCAAATCCGAGATCGAATACTAAAAATCCAATGCTTAATCAAACCTCTCAAATTTAAAGTTTGAAGCTGAGAATCATTCTTCCATAACTGGTCCGATTAACCTGAAAATAAAAAATCGATGATTTACATAAGTCATAACACATTATACGTAGCTAGTCATGCCCAAGAACTAGCAAGTGAAGTGCAAATGCGCAAAACGACCGTCGGGTCATTACATCTTCCCCCCCCCCCAATACACACCACTTAAACATACATTCGTCCTCGAATATGCCCAGAGTTATTCCGAAAACCATCAAATCGATGTATAACCACGCACATACCCCGGGGTGATCTCACATCACCCTATCCCATATGATCTGATAACACAACATAACTGGAATTTCCCAATCCACCCTAGCCCATAACCTTAGAACCAAATTTCCATTTCCGAAATTATCTATAAGATCAGAATCTCACATCTACACACCGAATAAGTCTGAACATGTTGTAACAAGCTATAACCGCAATTCAAGATGAAATCACATAACTCAAACACTTATAGTAATAACTTCTAATCACAATAGCTGCTCAAACAACCCAACAACGGCAATAACCCCTTATCAAATAAATCCTCGGTCCGACACTTTCGTATACTGCCAATGATGAAAGAAACATGCAGAAATCAATATTATTCCTCTGATCAACCAGTCATGGAGTTCCCTCCCCTTCTGCAAGGGCTATAGTAAAATTTCTAAGCCGAATCTCAATATTACCCTTCCAACATGCTAAAATTGAATCCAATAGTATTCATTCTAGATCCCAATGACCTCATCTCATCCAACACGACTACTCTAGTGATATGACATATCGATACAATCTAAAACCACAACCCATGCGACCCGCGCACCAATAAGCAACGGTCTAAATATACCCAAATCATGGAAAAATGACTCAAATGAAAGAGTTGTACTATAAGCTCACCAGCACCGCTATGAGACAATGCTAAGAACCCATCACATCATAGAACCAGAACACATGAATCTAACTCAAAGAATCATACCTCAACATAACTTCGCTGCAATGCGCTACCCTATCCAAACACTGGTTCACATGAGACAGCTCAAGTCACCATACTCAAAATCATCAACCACGCGCAATTTAATGTCTAGTATCAAAAGTAAATCACCATAACCACGGAGAAGTAAATGATGCAATGCCATGCCAGCCTGAAAGAAAATATCCGATGCGCAATCAATTATGCAACTCCCAAATACCCATCTCACTCAAATTTCGCTATAAAGCCCCAATATAACCATATCACTTGTGCATAAAATCAACGAACCACAACTCCTTGCAACATAGAAAGGTAACTCTTAGACCACTCCAGAACGCGAATAAGCTCAATGACAGTCGAACAGCACATCCCTCGGCAATAGTAATTCTGAGTCAACAAAGCCGACTTGATGCGGAACACACATCCATAGTGGCCTACCAATGAACCCCTTATCAAGGAGTTCCTGAAGCTACTCCTTCAACTCCTTTAACTCCGCTGGTGCCATACGACATGGTGGAATAGAAATGGTCTTAATGCTCAATATCGAAATCAATAAGCCTATATGGCGGCATTCCTGGTAGGTCTTCAGGAAACACATCCTAAAAAATCCCTCACTACCGAAACTGAATCAATGGTAGGAGTCTTTGCACTTTCATCCCTTACAAATTACAAAGGCCAAATAAGAAAGACAACCCTTCCCAATCATCTGATGGGTCTTCAAAAAATGAAATCACTCCACTGGAAACATAATATGTCGAACCTCGCCACTCAATCTGTGGCATCCCCAGCATACCCAATGACAGCGTAACAGTCCAAAATAACACAACACAGAGATAACCAATACATACCCAATATCACATCAAAATTTACCATACTAAGCAACAAATGTCCACTTGGGTCTCCAAAACCCCAATAGTCACCACACAAGACCGATATACGCGGTCCACAACCACGAGACAACATGTTTATGAGAACTCCCAATCTCCAAATCCATAAAGCACCCAAATCACTATATCCGATCTCAACTCCACCACCCGAGCATCTAGCGCACCTCTGATACTCGATCATTCCACGAGGGATACTCCTAAAATTCTTCCGTGCCACCAAGCAACCTCGAATATCAGCCATCGATCAAATAAGAGAGTGTCGCAATACTAATAAAGTATCCTTAACTCGAACACATTGCCCTTTCCTAAATGTATGCAATCATCAAGCCACACCAATTAGTAATATCATTTACCTAGTCATCTGAAGTTGTCCATGCTACCTAAGAATTTATGATCTTCCTTTCATAACTGAACTGTGACCTTACACATGCAAATCTCAACCCTTCGCAACATACCGCATATACCATGCCATCCCATGATAAATATGAGAACATCATAATCCACTCCGAGTCACAAGAAACTATGGACTCAACTAGCCAAGAACTTTCCATTTGATCCCATCCAGGGGAAAATCACTATACATCGCATGCACCTCACGCTAGTAGAAGATATACCTATCTAACCGTGGTAGAAACCATCAAGAACTCTTCGAATCCCATTTGCACAGAACCAAACCATCAGGACTAAGTCCTTCTAACTCAACCAAGCTATGTAGGCCACCAAAAACCTAGGAGAATTTCCACGAGGTACTTGTAGAAACTCATTACCTCATAAGTATCCAAAGAACTAATCATATCCCTTACCATATCGATCCGACCTATATACCCAAGTTCCTTTTGAATTACCTTCAAATTGGTTCTTCTTCTTGCCACAATACCAAAACTCACTATGCGAGACCCTAGCACAAAACCACACCGCCCTAAAGCTCAAAAATCGCTGAATGTTCTCTTATGCATCCCAAAAGTATCACAACTCAATTACTTACTCTGAAGAGACTCCCTATGAATGTAAGTTATTATTTCCCTTTCCTGATACTGAAATGTAAGATCCATTACGATATAGAAATACCATAAATCTTGATGCCTTTCAATGTAAGTCTGAGTTTCTAGTAAAATACACATCCTAAAGAACTCCCAATTGTTACCTATAAATATTGAATCTGTCAGAACATTCTCAAGACGCATCCACTCTACTCAGGTGTCAATTAGACTGATCTAGCGGTCCGAACGACCTATGCTCCATTAGCACTCAAACACTGTAGGAATGTAATCCCATCTTAATGCAACCAAATAAATTCCTGCTCCATGCACATTACATTCTTCACCAATAACAACTCAAGTCATTCCATAATTCTTATATACCCATAAAGCATAACACAAACCCTATCCAAAAATTCCTTTACTCGAGTCATCCTCGATCTCAGCCACGGTAAGCCATAACTAATTTGCCAGTATACCTCAAACTGAAACCAATACGACACATAACCGTTCAATCAAGTGATCAATAGTATACTCCCCCACTTGGCTAAAAGCCATAGGTCAAAACACACAAAAACTCACAATGCCCATACTCAATTACTACCATAATACCATAGTGAGATTGAACTAAATCCTTTATAAGCTCGTGCAACACAGCCCATCTAGTACTTCAAATCATCTACAAATCTCGCATTCGCCCTTGACATTCAAGGCAATTCTCACACACTATCCAAACTCAATCCGCAGCACATATAATTCACTGGTAAAGGAAGACTCGCTACAAAATAGCATATGGATCACACGCCCTCAGGACACTCCGCAGGAGATGAACCACCTGCTTCGCCTCAAACCAACATCTTTTTATACCCTTCCACCGCTATAAACATCACGCAATCCCTTAATCTTTCTAAGTCATAACTCATATCACGAAATGGAATCTACTTTACTCCCTAAATAAATAACATGAAAAGATCCTTCCACATACCCCATAACTTGGGGATATACATCAAATAAAGATGGAAATCAAGCACTAAATAGTTCTTTTTACCCTCCAACCGACTTACCTCATCATATCCAAATCATATGAACACCTATCGCAATCACATCATACTCATCACATAGCCATCTAGCCATCACTTCCACCAGTAGAGGCACAACCGAACATATAAACCCCGAAAGCACGTACTCACACAATCAACACCTCAATGCTTAAGCTATAGGCAAAGCCCGGCCCCATGTCCTCCAGACTAGCCCAACATCAACACACAAAAATCACATCTCACCTCTTGCTCATGGAATCACAAGTCGTTGATGCACAAATGATACCGAGCGCTCATGTGCGTATACAAATACGTGGAAGGAATTTCAAAGAGTTACGTTTCAAGCTGAATCAATGTTGCACGATAAGAATTCAAGAATGTGGGATTTTCTAAAGGTTTTGCAGCCTCTCGAAGATAAGTACAGATATCTCCGTACCGATCCGCGAAACTCTACTAAACTTGCTTATGACTCGTGAGACCTATGTAACCTAGGCTTTGATACAAACTTGTCACGGCCGCAAAACCGACCCGGTCATGATGGCGCCTATCATGAAACTAGGCTAGCCGACACAATCCCAAATCAAACAAATATTTCTTAAAAAGACATTTTAAGCTATTAATTAATAAAATTCCATAACATGAGTCTAGATAACAACTGCAAAAGAAACATAAGCCCAGCATTAGGGTGTCACTAGTCATGAGCCTCTACTATAACCGTCTGACAACATCAAGACTAGCGTAGCCTGGAAATTTCTAAATACATCTAAGGGAGGATAAGGAGGGAGAAAAGCAGGGTTGCGATCACAAGGCAGCTACCTTGCTAACTACGATGGACCTGCCACTGAGTAATCAACACTCACTATCGTGTTCAGAAATATCTAAATCTACACACAAGGTGCAGGGAGTAATGTGAGTACACCAACTCAGTAAATAAAAAGGGTAAATATAGACTGAGCAGTAAGAAAACACATAATCTAACAACACCACAGTAAGTATCGTATGTTTCCAAAGCAGTAAATAAATCAAATCATTTTGGAAAAATCCAATTTCAGTAAAAATCATTTAAAAATATCTTTCTAATAGTATCAACAGAGATTCAATGAAGGTTTAAGTAAAAATAATGAAAATCATAAATAACCCCTCGGACAAGACATATATCATAAATCGCCCCTCGGGCATAATATCAATAAGAACCAGCCCCTCGGGAAATCTCACAATCACTGGTAATCAGCCCCTCCGACACAACATGAATCAAGATCAGCCCCTCGGGCAACATCATATCACTAGCTCAGGGTACCCACGCTCAATGGGGGTGCACAGACTCCGGAGGGGCTCCTACATCCCAAGCTCTATCACAAGCCATCTCGTGGCATAATAAGTCAGGCCTTCGGCCTCTCATACATCACAAAATAGAAAAATATATTTTGGCACGTAGCCCAATCCCTTGATATCCTCAAAACACAGGCCCTCGGCCTACTCAATAAGAAACCGCTCAAGCCACTCGGGCTAACAATGAAAAAATAGGGTGCTCAGCCCAAAATATCATATATAACAAATGGAGTAAATAAGACTGAGTTATGAAACCAGTAAAACATAGCATGACCGAGTACATATATTAAATCAAAACAGTGAGGAATAGTAGTAAAAGCCCCTAAGGCCAAAAAACTTGGCACGAGGCCTAAGCCTATAACATTGTAATACTTTCCAAAGCACAATAGTATCAAATAATTTTTCAATCAAATACGTAACTGAATAGTCTCTACGGGACGGAACAAGTCACAATCTCCAATGGTGTACGCCCCTACACTCGTCATCTAGCGTGTACGTCAGCTCAAAATAGTGAAACGATGTAAATTTCTGGATTTCATACCCTCAGGACAACATTTACAATCATTACTTACTTCAAACCGGTAAAAACTCTACACTACGATGCCCTTGCCTCTCAACTCAGCCTCAAATCATCCTGAATCTATTCAAAATCAGTACCACATCATTAATGCACGTTAAAGGAACAAAGCTCATGCAAAATTTATCAAATTAAATAAAAAATCCTGAAATTACCCAAACCTGACCCCCGGGCCCAAGCCTCGGAATCCAACAACAATTCCAAAACCAGAATCCTTATCCTCTCACGAGTCCATAGACACCAAATTAACCAAAATCTAACTTCGTTTGACCCCTCAATCGCCCAATTTTAACTCTCAAGATCCAAGCCCTAATTCCCCAATTTTCACCCTTAATTCCCATAAATTTCATGCTTAATCAACTGAAAATCACAATAGAATCAAGTTTTAGATTCAAAAATATTACCTCAACGTGTTTCCCCTTGAATCTCTCTTCAAAATCCCTCAAAAGCTTCAATCCCGACTTCAAAATGGTGGAAATGGGCAAAATTTCACGAAGGGGACAATTTATATCTTCTGCCCCAGGGATTCCGTATATGCGGAAAATTCCTCGCACCTGTAGACTTGAACCTATAGTCCCAGGTGTGCACTTGCGAAAATCACTTAAAGGACCAGGACCGCATCTGTCCACAGTCACCGCACCTGTAGTGCCGCAGATGCGTCCAAATAACCGTATATGCGGTTCTTCCTCCTGATCGCCAAAACACGCACTTCCAACCTCTGTACCACATCTGCGATCTCACACTTGCGGTCTCTACTTCGTAGTTGCGGAAATGACAGAAGCAGCAAAATCTGCAGCAATAACTCAAAGCCAAACTTTCTGTCAACCATCCAAATCCATCCCGAGGCCCTCGGGACCTCAACCAAACATGCCAACAAGTGACATATCACCATTCAATCTTATTCAAATCTTCAAAACACTCAAAAAAATACCAAAATACCAAATCACCCTCGGATTCAAGCCTAAGGATTTCCAAACTTCCGAATTTTACAAATGATGCCAAAACCTATCAAATCTCATCCAAATGACCTGAAATTTTGCACACACGTCACAAATAACACAACGGACCTACTCCAATTTCCAAAATTTTAGTCCGAGCCCAACATCAAATTTTCCACTGCCAATCGAGAAACGCCAAATTTTTAATTTTGCCAATTCATGTCTAATTCTACCATGGACCTCCAAAACATATTCCGGACACACTCCTAAATCCGAAATCACCTAACGGAGCTAACCAAATCATAAAATTCAAATCCGAGATTAAGTACTAAAATGTCAAAGCATAGTCAAATATCTCAAATTTAGAGCTTCAAGCTGAGAATCATTCTTACATATCTATTCTGATTAATCTAAAAACCCAAACCGATAATTTACTTAAGTCATAACACATCATACGAGGCTATTCATGCCCAAGAATTGGCGAGTTAAGTGCAAATGCGCAAAACGACTTGTCGAGTCCTTACACCAGCCCAACCCATCCCTAACAAGGCCGCGGGCTAGGGTTGGCAGACCCTTCATTTTTTTTTTAGATTTGTTTTCTTTATATCTTTAAATATTTCTGTATGACATAGTCTCTTAATCATATGAACGGCTTCTGTCTGTTTAGAGCGTACAAGAATCTTGATATTTGACAAGAAATCTCGTAATTGAAATGCAAATTGTATATTTCTAACTCTTCTTTTTTAACTTTACATGAATATTTTTTTAATACTTTTCCCTCACTTTTCTCATGTTCAGGGATTGTTTCAATAATTTTATATGTTGAGATTTTTTAATTTAGGTTTAACATCAGTTGTTGACTTTATCGTTATAATCCATAAAAATTTTAAAATTCATAAAATTTGCTAGTTTTGTCAATTTTCTTTAGCTATTAAAACTTGATGTTTTCTAAAATGAAGTGCAGTTTAATTACTAATAATATGTTAAAGTAACCAAATTGATCATTGTCCACTTAAAGTAATATTTTCTTTTGAAAAAATTTATTATTGGCCACTTAAAATTTTCCTAGTTCGTTGTTAATTAAGCAAAAGAAAAAATTAATCTTGCATAATACATGCATATCAAAAATCTAAATTCTATTGATATGAGTAAGTAAATGAGCAATCTAAGTTTGAGGAATAGGGATTATAGTTAATAATTCTTTTTAGTTTTTATCTTTTTAAATTTTAAATATTTAAATTTAAATTTAATTAATTTTGGCCCAAGGGCCGGCCCAGCCCAACCTCGGTCAAGCCTCAAAGGCCAGCGAATATGACTTGGGCCGAGCTTATAAGCCTCAGTTTTAAATGGGATTAAAAACCCAACACAACCCAACCATACCCAAGAAGTGGGCTGGGTTGGACTGGCCTCACGGGCCAAGCCCATTTTGATATCCGGGCCAAGCCCATTTTGACAGTTTTATCCTCAATCATAGCCACCACCATAATTGACTACCACTACCCACCATCTGCACCACTCCCACCACCATTATTCTCAAATACAAACAACACTCATCCACCACAACTAACCACCTCATCACCATCAACAACCATAATCGGCACTGCATAACATTATTAACTACCACCACCTTCCTCAATAAAAACTACCACCACCATCCGTCATTATTAACTATCACCATTCACCACCATCATTCTCAATCATAATAGCCACCACTACTAATCACCACTAGATATTACCTTGAACCACAACCATCAACCACCTACCACCAACCACTGCCTTTAGTCGGCATTCACAAGTACCATCGTTAGCCATCACCGCCAGCAACTACTATATTTTAAAAAATTATATATTTTATTGATAGAATATTAGACTAATTAGTATTTCATTAGAATTTTATGTTTATAAATTTTCGAATAAAGATAAATTTTATACATTCAGATGTTAAAAATCAAACAGTCATAATTATTTAATATTTAGATCTTAGTACGCATCCTAATATTCAGATGTATATTGAGATTCAGATGCCTTAATCTTAATACACATCTTGATATTCAGATGTGTATTTAGATTCAGATGTCTTAATCTTAAAAAAAAAAATAAGAACTAAATTGAAATGTTGGCCAAACTTTTAGAAGGAAAAAAAATTTGAGGAGAAGCATAAGCAGTTTTGTACAAGCAGAAAAAAGTAGCTTCTCTCAAAAAGCATTTTTTTAAAAAGCATTTTTGAGAAAAATACATTTAGAAGCATCTTTTAAAAGTTTGGCCAAACACTAATTGTTGCTCAGAAGTAATTTTTAAATTAATTAGTCAAACACAAACTGGTTATCACCAAAAGCACTTTTGAGAAAACACCTCTCAAAATAAGCTGATTTTTACAGCTTGGCCTAATTGATTAATATTATGAAGTATAGGATACATAGTAATACCTCTACCTAATTGATTAATATTATGAAGTTGGAGATCTCTATTTTAATGTATATTTTCAAGAAGTTGCTTTCTCCGCAACTTTCTCATTTTAGCTTGCCTACCTCAGTGAAGATCCAGAAAAATACTTTAAACCTTCTGTTATAAGACTAATAATAATATGTTACTTGCTCAACTAGGAGGAAGAAATGGCTTCAACAATTTTCTACAGTTTGACTGTAAGTACCAAAAGGTTGATATACTTGATACTAATTCAGTTTCCTGTCCAAAAATTTCTAAATTGCATAGAATATCCCAAGTTTGTGATTCCTTTTTGTATGGGTCAAATATTAATCTCTAATATGATTAAATAATATTAGCATTAAGGAGGCGTTCATAGGCTGTCATGTGTCACCAATACAACTCCATTGAAGGCTTGCCCAAGGTCAAAGTGGTTCTAGAAACCATGAAGGTTGCAGCCGAAGATTCAGTAAAGGTCAAGGTCGAGGAGTCTTCAAAGATCAAGGTCGAGGTCGAGCATCCTTGATGGAGTTATAACGGCTAGTTTCATGATAGGACACTAAAAAGAATATTCTAGTGGATATTCTTTGTACCTATACTAGTATGGTCTCTAGGAACATGTTCCCTGTAAATAGAAAGAGACACAATGATAGGCAAAGGAGATATTCATTTGTAAAAAAACACATAGACGTTAAAGAGAAAATCTGGTCCTATTACAAGCATACAAAAGTAAACTTTTTACTAAGATTCTTGTCGAGCATTTCCACTGGATCCAAGAATAATCTGAGAGTTCAAAGGTTCATCAATCGTTCATCATTGTCAGAAAGGATATCCGCATATCTCACACATTTTTATTTTCTTAAATGTCACTTGTGCTATTTATTGCTATTCAATTCCATATTCCATCTTTTTGGATTATTGAATACTGTTATTAATGCTTACATTAATTGTCATGCAGACGAATATACAAATATTTGTCATAAAATCGGTAACCTTGTCTTTAGGATATTATTATTAGCTAAGATTGACTCTCCTTTATTTAAATCTAATTGGTTGAACCAAGATCTATATTTTTTATCAAACAGTTTGGTGGAGTCTTTGGGGACTTCTTAGCTTATATTTTACGACTGAATAACCGACCCCAAAGATCATGTGACTCACTATGTCACCATCGTGAAAGGTAATGACCTCACCAAGGAACAAGTGTCCTCTATTTTGATGAAGAAATTTGGTGAAACTCTTATAGGAGGGGCATTAATATGGTACTCACAGCTACCAGCCCTCTCCTGAGAAACCTTCAAGGAAATGACTGATAAGTTCGTAATAGCACACGTGGAGTCCAGAAAACCGAAACAAGAGTGAACAACATATTGACCAATAAGCAGTCCTTGGGAGAGGGACTTCTTCACCCGATTCAACACGGTAAGGATGACCCTACCAAATATGTCCGAGGGGATGGCAGTCGCGGCTTTTCAAAATGGGTTGAGTAGAGATGGCTCAAAAGACACTTGAAAAATGCTGAGTCGATTGATGAAATATCCTCTAACTACTTCGGATGAAATCCATAATGCTTACGATGATGAAGTCCAAGCAGATGAGGATGACCTCAACGGACCAACTCAACGGCTCATCTCAATACAAGCCGAGTCCAAGAAAGAACGAAGAGACAACATTAGGAGGGATCACCTGGCCTAACGACCAAATATGGAATGACATTAGCCATACGGCAAGGGCCCCACCCCATCTTTTTTCCGCTATGATAAAGGACCATCCAGGTTAAGAAAGGTGATTCACCGGAATGAGAGAGGTATGCCCCCTTATTATCTACTCATAATTTTTGCGTGTCACCTAAAGAAAGAGTCTATGCCCTGGAGAAACTCGAGACAAAGGTGAAGTGGACACCAAAGATGAGGTTTGATACGAGCACCAGAAACTTTGACACCCTCTGTGAGTTCCACCAGGAATGGCGACACAAAATAGAAGATTACATCGCCGTCAGACAAGAGGTTGTAACCATACTGTAGCAGGGACACCTCAAAGAGCTGCTGAGTGACAAGTGGAGAAACAACTTCGCCAGAGGATGTGAATGCCAAGGCCCATCGAAGCCACCGTCACCAGCTCGCACCATCAACATAATCATTAGCGACAGCGATGATGCCTCTATCAATAGCATTTAATTAACTACAACTTACAAGCTCAAACAATCTTTCAACCACAAACGGTATGGCAGACTCAAAGAAAGTATCATCTTCGACGAGTCAGATGCTGATGGTTTGACTTTACCTTACAATAATGCTCACGTCATTACTCGGTACAGTTTTAGCTACTAACATCAAGGGTGTCATGGTAGATCTTAGAAGTGGAGCATGCATTATCCATCCCCGAGTCCTCACCCAGATGTGACTCGAGGACAAGATAGTTCCATGATGCATCACACTAACTGGTTTTAATAACGTAATTGAATGGATATCGAGAGAAATTACACTCCCCGTCTTAGATGGCGGCATAATGCTGGAGATGCATTCCACATTATGGATCATGCCACTGCATACAATGACATAGTATGACAATTATGGATACTTCCTATGAGAGTCATCCCCTCCAACTTATACCAAGTAATCAAATTCCCAACACCTTGGTTCAGCATACAGGGAGAACAGTTCATGTCCCGAGAATGGTAGCGCATCGCCTTAGACGCACAACAACCCAATATAAAAGGACAAGGAAAAAGAGGCATAGCAACCAACAGGGCCGAGGTCAACATAAAAAGAGACCAGAGATGCCATCATAGTTCCCTAAATAGTCAAAGCCACAGACTCGACTATAGAGGACCTCAACCTCATTTAATAAGATCCCACCGACTATAGCAAGAAGGCCTAAATCGGCTACAAACTCCGTGAACCTGGTAAATTTAGTCAATTCTTCATAACTAATGCAGATATGTTTGCCTTTAGCCATACAAATATTCCAGGCATCCCCAAGAAGCTCGCCACGCAAAAATTAAATGTCGATATGTTCTACCACCCATTAAGGCAGGTTAACTAAAATTTCAATCCCACCATCAATGATGTCATCCACAAAGAGGTGGAGAAACTATTAGATTATGGCTCCATCAGGGAGTCAAAATACCCTAAGTGGATCGCCAACGTAGTGATGGTCAAAAAGAAAAATGAAAAATGGCGAATGTGTGTGGACTTCACGGACTTGAACAAAGCATGCCCGAAATGTTCATTCCCATTACCAAATATCGATAAAATCATCGACACAACGATCGGGCACGAGTTGTTGAGTTTTTGGATGTGTACTTGGGATATAACCAGATACTTATGGAAGAAGAGAACCAAGAGAATACCATGTTCATCACACACCAAAGAACATATTATTATAGGGTCATGCCATTTTGGGTGAAGAAAGTTGGGGCTACATGTCAAAGATTGGTCACGAAAATGTTCAAAGATCAGCTCGGCAAAACCCTGGAGGTATATATCAATGACATCCTGGTCGAATCTGCAAAGGTAGAGGATCATATCGACCATTTGAAGGAAGCTTTTGACATACTACGACGGTACTGAATGAATCTAAACTCAGAGAAATGCGTGTTTGGTATAGCCTCGAGAAATTTCTTAGGCTTTTTAGTGTCATAATGGGGGATCGAGTTCAACCCCGACCCAATCAAATCTATCGAAAGGATACCGAAGCTCCTGACTACCAAGAAGCAAGTCTAAAGGTTGACTGGTCGAATCGCCACCTTATCAAGATTCATCTCGCAGTCATCTGACAAATGTCACAATTTTTTTGGCATACTTGAAAAGGATAACGGCCTCGAGTGTTTGGTCTGAATGTATGCAAGATCTACGAGAACTGAAGGCGTATCTGTCATCACCACCTCTACTCTCAAAGCCCAAACTCGGGGAATATCTCCTCATCTACCTGGTTGTCTCTAAAATAGTATTAAGTGCAATCCAGATTTGAGAAAGTAAAGGTACAAAATCTCCCATTTATTACATTATCAAAACATTCATCAATGCTGAGACGAGGTACTCGCACCTCGAGAAACTGGCCCTGGCACTTGTCATATCTTTATAAAGTCTTAGACCTTATTTCATATGCACGCTATCTCAGTCGTTACCACCTTCCCCCTAAGAGGCATTTTACATAAACCCAAACTATTGGGGTGGTTGTCCAAGTAGGCCATCGAGCTAAGCAAGCAAGATATCACATATCATCCGCAAACGGCGATAAAGTCACAAGTGCTCGCTGACTTCGTCGTAGACTTTAGTGCAAATATAATGCTTGAGGTCGAGAAGGAAGCCACCCAAGCTTTTCTCCAAATACAAGACCTCTGGGTCCTATACACTGACGGCGCATCCAACGCTTTCAGATCTGGACTGGGACTCGTACTCGAGGCCTTTACCGGCAAAGTGATTAGCCAGTCCATGAGATGCCCATATATGACTAACAACGAGGCTAATTATGAGGCTTTAATTTCAGGATCAAGGCTAGAACTCAAGTGTGGGGAGAAGCGGTTGAAATTCTGTTGTGATTCCCAGCTCGTAGTCAACCAAGTCACAGAAACTTTCCAAAAACACCTAAGGTTGAAAAAATATCAAACCGAGATCTGTAAGATACTTCCCAGTTCAACGAATGTCGGCTCGACTAGATCCCGCGTATGCAGAATATTGAAGCAGATGGCCTTGCCAAATTAGTCGCAGCCGCTAAAAGCATCGCGACCGAGGATAAAAGTGTAGTCCACTTCCTCAACTCATTGCTAGACCAAATCGAGGTAAGATCTATAAGCTTAACTTGGGGTTGGCGCATCGTGTTATCGCCAATTTGCAGGACGACGCACTCCCAAACGACAAAAAGGAAGCCAAAAATTTGAGAATGCAAGCAGCCAAATACAATCTCCTCCATAACTACCTATACAAGAGAAGATATGGCAGCCCTCTGGTGAAATGTTTGGGCCTAAACCAAACCCAGCGCTTCTTCGAAAAAGTCATTGAAGGCCAATGTAGAGCCCAGTGCGATAATCGAGCACTCATTATGTGTCTCATACGGGCAGGATACTATTAGCCCACCATAAAAAAAGACGCCTCAGAGTTCATGAAGAAATGCGAACAATGTTAGAAATACTCCCCAAGAATTCAACAAGCAGGCGAACATCTCCACTCAATCACCTCTTTATGGCCATTCATCAACTAGGGAATCAACTAGGGAATGGACATCGCGGGCACCTCCCAGCGGGGCCAGGTTATTGTCACACCTCCTTCTTCCGAAGAATTGGTATTTTTCCAATTTAAGTAACATTATTCGAAATTGGATTATTTATTTAGTTAGAGTCGCCACTTGGAATAATTATTATTGTGTTCCAAGTTACCGGTTTATTTTAAATCCCAAATCAAGGAAATTTTGACTCCGAATTATGGTCCGCGAACAAAAAAAATCGGGTAAGGAATTATGATAACTCGGGAGAAGGTGTGAGGCACTCCTGAGTTCTGTGGTTCTAGCACGGTCACTTTTAATCATACCGAGCATAGTTAATTATTTATGTACGTATTTTAGGACATATGTATATTTTACCTTTTACCGCTTTTAATTATGGCATTTACTTATTTATCATTGAAACGGATCACATGTGCGTAAATCCTCTTTAGTGCGCTAAAATCATGCATATGTACATGTACACAATTAATCACGCTTTATTAATTATTAAGATTGTTCAACCAAAGTCGCGCGAACTCGTACTTTGATTTATTTTTGGGAATCATAGTTATCTCACACAAACGTGTACTCGATCACGATAGTAAATTAAATGTGTTCCTAAGTGTTCTTAATTTATCGCTTTCGACTATCTTTGGGATTGCTGTGAAGTCATGAGTTTTATGAAATACCTCATCTGATGAGGGGTGCATTGTTGCTGCTCAAATTACACAATGATCCAAATGACCTACATCTAAGGTTCTTGTGAGCGTGATTACATTGAGAGGTGCTTAGAGCTTGTCAAATGTAATGAAAGAAATTCTAAGCTAATTCCCTAGTCTAAATAGTTTGCAATTTGTGGTGGTTCAACAGAGAGTGACAGAAGGGAACTAAAATTAAAATCACAGCTATGACGTCTTGTTATTTCAGTTTAGAAGCCTAGATTGAAAGCATTGGGTAAGGCTTGGGCCTAACAGATTTCATGCAGCCAGGCCCTTGAGGTGTGGTCATGATGGTGCCCAAGTGCTCTATTCATCGGCAGCAAAGAAATTGGGCTTGCTGATCAGGCAGGCCCGATAAATCCAAACCATAAATCCCATGTATTCGAACAATTGAAAGCTTTCCAATTAAAACATGTAATCAATCATGACATTACCAAACTGATCAAGTATTATAATTAATCAGAATATTAAGAGTCTCATACCGGATAAATTGAACCAATTATATTAACAAACTTATTCTTTTAATTATAGCCATTATTTACAATCATTCAAAAATAGGGACTTCTGAACAAACACATATACCACTGCTTATATCACTAGGAAAAACAGATATGGAATCGCATGTTTAACTCCTGTAATTAAGAACTCTATGAGCCATACATCCCTCGGAGGTGGATCTGACCAACTGGTGGTCAGATTCACCAATTTAGTTGTCCTCAACACTCTAGATTCCTAGTTTCTAAATAGTAAATTCGCATTACTCCTGCCTTCCATATGCTTCTCAATCAAATCTCATATTTTGAATCATTTCATTCGATTAACAATAAGCAAATAGAACATTATATCACCCTCTAACATGATATGTACAGTATATTCAACTTATAACTCAAAACTTCATTCCAAACAATAATCAAACGGACACAACTTGATGAATATCAAACAAATTAGCAACAACGAAATACAACAAAACAGTCAACAATTATGTGCTGCAAATATACTTACCACAAAATAAGTTTCTGAATAAAACTCGTCACTTAAGCTAAAACTTAAACAACAACAAAGATATTAAACAAAACCAAAGATTCTTAAAAGACTAAGATGTATTGACTCAGCATTCAATCGTACTAATGATCAAATTAACTTAACAAACGAAACTGATATACTGGAATGAACAAAAGGAATTAAACAATGCAAAACCTAATAAACAAAGATGGTCAAAAAATGAAAACCTAAACTAATGTGCAATTAAATCTGAAGAAAACACACTTAGAAAGTACCTACTTTGAAGAAATTCGAATTGAACAGAGGCGGTCGAGTTCTAGACAGTGAGTGGCATTTTGACCTAGTTCCGATGATCATGCAATGAGTTAAAATTAGCATCAGTCGATTGCTCTTGTCAGGAGCAATTGATTGATGTCAACTTTTTACTCATCGACCAAAATCTGAGAGAAAAATTGAGGAACGACTGATTTTTGTTTTTTAGGATTTCCTAGATCTAACATTTGAGAAAATCTAGAGGACTTTGGAGGAAACAACCGTGAAATATGAGATGTGAAGTAGGTGGGGATTGTGGGGTGAAGATTTTGGGGTGTTTGAAGTTGTGCCGCCGGTAGGAGATGGATTTGGGAATAATAGGCGGCTAGGCTTATAGAGAGATGGGGGAAGAGAAGAAATGAGAGCTTCTCTGGGACTTTTTGGTGGTGGGGGTATTCAAATAGTTAAAAGGGGATGGGGTAGGGAATTCCCAGCCGTTGGATGAAAAGTAATGAAGGGACAAGATTAAAACGCCTGAAACGATGTCGTTTGGGTACTTAAGGGAGCTGGTCTGTGTAATGGGGGGAAGCTGAGCGGATTTTGGCAAGAAGTTGACTCCTCTGCTGGCCCAATTCTGATTTGAACCCAACAGCCCCTCTCTTTTCTCCTTCATCTTTTATTATATTTTCCAAAGCTAACCACTTCACTAAATATTTCAGATTAAATATATTTGTGAAACATTAGCCTATTAACTATCATTTAACTAATTATTTAACTAAAACTTCATGTAAAGTGACTAATGTATTTGTATTGTGATTTCCGTGTATTAATTATACAATTAATATTTAATTAATTCCTAAAAATGCAAATAAAACCTAAAATGATATGAAATGAATATTTGAATATTTTTATAGGTTTTCTATGATTGTAAGATATTTAATATGCACAAAAATACAATTAAATGCAAACAAAAAAATAAAGAAAAATTCCTAGAAGTTCTATAAAAATCAAAACAAATGAAAACTATTTTTATTTTTATTTTGTAGGAGTACATTTTTTGTAGGGCAAAAATTACGTGCTCACAGATGCCTCTCTTTGCTCATAAACACGAAGAGTTTTCAGGCAAAGATAAAGCGAGCAATCATGAGCAATTTTGCCCATTTGATACTCCATGGGAAGCATTTTTTGAAAAAGTTTGACCGAACTCTACTTCCGAGGTTGCCTACATATCCTTGGCTATAAAGGAATCAGGTCAGTGTAGTTCTGAAAATTTTGATAGGTGGGACTATCAGGAAGGTGAGATCTCATTGTTGTTGCTGTTGTTGTTGCTTACCGAACTCCTTATTATACCAAGATCAAAATGAAAAGAAATTAAACAACCCTATCATCTATGAGTTAAAGAACTCCTAACTATAAATCTTTTTAAACTTGATCTTGAGTCTTGGTTGATTCTTCGCGCAAACTCTTGTCTGAACCTTGATGCTTGCTAGCTGTAGGTGCTAGTTCATTCTTCTATGGCTTCTTCTAATCAAAAAGGAGCATGCAATGCTTGCGACTTCGGTCATGTCTTGAGCAACCATATCTTTTTATCCGCTTCTTCATTTTGGATTCACTTGTTTTCTTTTTCTTTTCTTTATTTTAGATTGAGACTTTTTCTTTTGGTCATGTCGAACCTCGTGCCTTGAGGTAAAACCTACTCAGACACCAACAAACAAATAAGTGGAATTTTTCTACCCCAGTTTTTACTGTGAAAATTTCGTGAGTTATTTGTAGCAAAACTCTATACTACTTCATTATTGAAAGCAATAAAAAGTCAGGACTGGTGTACCCTGGGAAAACATGATTCTTTGGGGATGGTGTACCCTCATTGCCAAAATGGTACATTAACTAAGGATTGGTGTACCTTATGTTGGAAATAAAACTAGGGAGTGGAGACCCTATGTCTAAAGTAACATCAACTAGGGAGTGGAGACCCTATGTTGGAAAGGAGACTAGGGATTGGAGACCCTATGTCTAAAATAACATCAACTAGGGAGCGGAGACCCTTTGTTGGAAAAGAAGACTAAGAAATAGAGACCCTATGTCTAAAATAAAATCAACTAGGGAGTGGAGACCTTATGTTGGACAAGGAGACTAGGGAGTGGAGACCTTATGTTGGACAAGGAGACTAGGGAGTGGAGACCCTATGCTTAAAATATAATCAACTAGGGAGTAAAGACTCTATATTGGAAAAGGAGACCAGGGAGAGGAGACCTTATGTCAAAATAACATCGACTAGGGAGTAGAGACCATATGTTAGAAAACACAACTAGGGATTGGAGACCCTATACTACCTTGATTTTGAATTTTCTTCTTTTCTTTCTTCTTTTTATTAAGAGAATGACTAAAATGTTGGAAAGAATTTGGAGATGCATTTCCTTTTTGGAGTTGTTGTTGTTGTAGATCTATTTTAGTCTCAGCGCGGTTTCTTTTTAGTTGCACATGCTTCTTGCAAGGTTGATTTGGATTGCACATGTTCCCTATTTTTCAAACAATGAACAATTGTTAGTTTGAAACAGTGATCGGTTTTACGGCCTTGAGTGTTTCGGACACTTGATCTTGGCCAGCTTCTTTGATGATAATTTCACCGGCAACTGGCTGTTTCCTGAATACCGATTGCACTTCTGGCTCCGGAAAACCTTTGGCTTTTCCCAAACTTTACCATGACGGTTGGTCGCGTAGGACTTAACCTTTTTCAAATTTATTTTCCTTTTGTGCGCATTTGACTTCTTTCTTCCAATTTTTAGCTTCAGAGCATTGGGGAACCTTTGGCTCTTCAAACTTTACCAAGACGGTTAGCCACTTGGGACTTAACCTTTTTAACTTTATTTTTCCCTTGTAGGAACTTCAATTTTGTTTGCTTCTTCCAAGATTTTTTGATTTTGAAGCATCGGTCGCCATGGATAGTCGGGATAGACTTGATGCCCCTACCGAGGCTGGGTGCCTCTTGAATATATAAGCTGGTGTCGGAGAGCCCAGTAAATCGGTCTTTCCATCTCTTCTTTGCCTCAGTTTTTGGAACAAAGTTAGGCCGAAAGGGATTTAAAGAAAAGAGGTATCCCTTTCGGAGAAAGGAAAGAAGGACTTATCTGGAGTACATGCGGACCCTAATGAACATGACGTGCTTTTTGGAATGGATGCCTGATCTGTGTAAATCGTTCGATTCTCAAAAATACATCACAACTTTTGCCTCGAAACCAAGAAACCTTGCCCAGGACTGGGTCAAGACAATGGTTGTGAGGATCCTCTTTTCTATCAATGGTGCCCTTTGCGGGTTTTCACCAGGTGACCTCTCTCATTTATCTTCTTATCATTGCCTTATAGTGGCTCTTTGCGAGCTATCACTAAAAAGACTCTCACTTTTAGTTTTGTTATTTACCATCACCTTATGGTGCCCATGAGGGTTTTCACCAACAAGACTCTCTTATTTGGTTGTATCAGATCCAAGTGACTGTATCCTCCAATTCTTCAACATTCTTGTTGATTGATCGGAAGGACTTGAAAAGGATTTGAGTAAAAAAAATTGGATTGAATTATAACTTTGGAACCTTTCAAGCGAAACCATCACCAAATCATTATAACATCTGCCCCAGTCTAAACTTTTGGAGGAATGTGGATTCTTGCTTTGGTGTGACTGAACCATAGAGAGAGGCTGTGTACGTATCCTTTCGTAATCAAGTCGAACGTAACTCAGTGAACTATTTTATTATTTTCTTTTATTTTCCTTTGTTTCTTTTTTTTTCATTTTTCATTTTTTTGAATAACTTCCAAATTCCAAAAAGGATAATCAAAGAAAAGGAACCGGATCAAAGGACTTGCAAAGGGTAGATGGTGTTTGGATAGTAAGAAAGAAGGCCTTCGTCATCGCAATCGGAGCATGCTAAAGCTTTTGAAAAAGGTTCAAATATAATACCTTTTGACCGCATCTGCATAGATAGCTATTTCGGGGATATTTCCTTACAATGTCTCCCAAATACAGCGCTCCCTTCGGCAACACTCTTTTTATAATGTGCGGACCTTTCCAATTTGGAGAAAATTTTCATTTGGCTTCCTCATGATGTGGGAGAATACGTCTCAGAACGAGTTTATCCAATTCAAATTTTCTGGGCTGCGCTTTCTTATTGTAGGCACGGGCCATTTTTATTGGTACAACTGACCATGGCAAACTTCAGCTATTCGCTTTTCATCAATCAAAGTCAATTGTTCCAACCGGGTTTTGACCCATTCCTCATCCTCGATATTGGCTTCAACAATGATTCGAAGGGAGGGAATCTCAACTTCTACAGTTATTACGGCTTTAGTTCCGTAAACCAAAAAGTAGGGAGTGGCCCTAATTGATGTGCGCACGACTGTGCGATATCCTAATAATAGAAAAGGCAACTTTTCATGACATTGTCTAGAACCCTGAACCATACCTCCCTCGTCAAGTATTTGTTCAGAATTGCAGTATTGTTTGTAATAATAGTTTTAGGAATACCAAAACGACAAATAATTTTGGAATGCACAAAGTCCACTACAGCTTTCTTGGTGAGGGCTTTGAAAGTGACTACTTCGACCCACTTTGTAAAATAATCAATGGAAACCAAGATGAATCTGTTCCTATTTGAAGTTTTCCACTAGATTGGCCCAATAATATCCATGCCCTAAGCAATGAACGGTAGGCACTAACATGGGATGTAGCTCTGAAAGTGGTGCATGAATCAGGTCATCGTGTATCTAGTATTGATGGCATTTCCAGACGAAACTAAAACAATCTTTTTCCATGGTCATCCAGTAATAACCTTCCCGGAGGATTTTCTTTGAAAGGTCATACTCATTCATGTGAGGCCCACATACTCCAGAATGCACTTCGTTCATGATCTTTTTAGCTTCTCAAGAATCTACGCACCTCAAAAGATTCAGATCTGGAGTTCTTTTGTATAGGACCGCTCCACTCAAAAACTTCTTGCATGTCTTCGATAGTTCTCTTTTGATCTCCAAATGTATGCTCGAGATATTCTTTTTGTTTTCAAAAACCTCTTATTATAATGACATCGTGGTTCACCATCTAGTTCCATTTCAATTGAGTTACAATAACCATGCCTTTCTCAAACCTGAATCACCAGCGGGTCAATATGAACTTTATCCGAGTACGACATCATTGAGGCCAAAGTAGCTACTGCATCAGCTAGCTCATTGTGGAAATGAGGAATATACTTGAAATCGACGGATTTAAACCGTTTGCTGAGATCTTCCACATGTTGCATGTACGGGATGAGTTTGATATCTCAAGTCTCCCATTCACCTTGGGCTTGCTGAATAATTAAATCAGAATCCCTCATGATTAGTAATTCATTTACATCCATATGAACTGTCGTATTCATGCCCATGATGTGGTGTTGTTCATACAAAAGAACTGAAGTGGGGTTGTGGCCAGATAGTGTTGACTTGTGGGCAAAATAAGAATCGCCCCAATCCCCACGCCTTTTAGCATTTACGGCCCCATCAAAGAACATTTTCCAAGAATTGATATTCTCTGGAATTACTTCAACTGAGTTTACTTCCTCGTCTAGAAAATAAGTGCTTAATGGCTGGTATTCACCATCGATAGGGTTCTCGGCCAGGTGATCATGCAAGGCCTGGGCTTTTATCATTGTGCGAGTGAGATAGAGCAGAATCTGCCACTTTGCTAACCTTCCAGCGGGCACTGGCTTTTGGAATATATACTTCAAAGGATCCATCTTGGTTATGAGATATGTTGTGTAAGCCAACAAGTATGTCTGAGCTTTTGGGCGACCCAAGTTAGGGAGCAACATGTTCTTTCCAACAAAGTGTACTTAGTTTCATAACTGGTGAACTTCTTGTTAAGATAGTATATGGCTTGTTCTCTCTTTCCGCTCACATCATGGTGTCCCAGGACACAACCAAAAAAATTCTCCAGGACTATCAAATATAAGAACTAAGGTCTTCCCGGCTCAGGCAGAACCAACATTAGCGGATTTGACAGATACTCTTTGATTTTATCAAAAGCCACTTGACACTCATCTATCCATTTGATTGCCACATCTTTCTTCAACAGCTTGAATATGGGCTCACAAGTGGTAGTAAGATGAGTGATGAATCTACTGATGTAATTCAACCTCCCTAGTATACTCATTACCTCATTCTTGCTCTTCGGAGGTAGCAAGTCCCGAATAGACTTTATCTTTGTTGGATCTAATTCGATACCCCTCCAACTGACTATAAACCCCAGGAGCTTCACAACCAGACCTCAGAATGCCTATTTAGATGGGTTCAATTTCAAATCATACATGCGTAGACGCTCAAAGAACTTTCTCAGATCTCGCACATGGTCTTCTTACATTTTGGATTTAATGATCACATCATCCACATATACTTCAATCTCTTGATGCATCATGTCGTGGAAGATGGTAGTCATAGCTTTCATATAGATTGCCCTGGCATTTTTCAGACCAAATGGCATGACCATTTAATGGTAAGTGCCCCAAGGTGTGGTAAAAGTAGTCTTTTCTGCATCTTCTTCATCCATCAGAACCTGATGATACCCAGCACAACAATTCACGAAAGACTGTATCTCATGTTTAGCACAGTTGTCAACAAGAATGTAGATGTTTGGCAATGGAAAGTTGTCCTTGGGACTCACCTTGTTCAAATCCCGTTAATCAACACACACTCAGGTTTTTCCAACTTTCTTCAGCATTGGAACCATATTAGCCAGCCACGTGGTGTATTTGACCACTCGACTCACCCTAGCTTTCAATTGTTTCGTTACTTCTTCCTTGATCTTATCACTAATGTCGATTTTGAACTTTCTTTGCTTCTGTTAGACGGGTGGGTAACCGGGATAGGTAGGCAATTTATGTACTACCAAATCAACGCTCAGCCCTAGCATATCATTATAAGACCATACAAACACGTCTTTGATTTCAAACAGAAGTTGGATCAAGGTATCTCTAGTTCTTTCATTAGTGTGAATGTTTATCATGATTTCCCGAACCTCTTCTGAATTGTCCAAATTAGCTGGCTCGGTTTCGTTTAAGTTAGGCTTAGGCCTATTCTCAAATTGTTCCAATTCTCAAATTATTTCCCTAAAAGCCTCATCTTCACCATATTCTGGCTCTTGATTCATTATTTCAAAGTTAGATAGCATTTTAGGATCTGGCATGAAGTCCACCAGCATGTCATGTTATTTAAATCTGTATTATTAGAATTGAAAAGAAAAGATAAGAAAAATAACAAAATCATAACAAAGGAAAAGAGACATCTATGGACGATGAAATATTGATTCCATTTCATTAAATTTATAGATATGAGGGTTTACATAAGAATTAGAAAGATAATAAAGTAAAACATTTGAGTTACACCCTAAAATAACTCATAATATAGAAGAGATAGCATGACTGGACTACTGGGAATATCACCTGATAGGGAATGGGGTAGCCTCTCAATCATGGATCTTTAAATCCGGTCCCATATAGTGCACCTCGGAACAGCTTGTGCCTTCCCTTGGCTGGACTACATGGGACTCATATAGCATTTGTTTCAAGGCTTTGCAAATATCATCGATTTCCTCAGCCGTGAAGGACTCTTCTTCTTCTTCCACATACTTTGTTTTGAAAAATGATTGGGTGAGATATGGAATGGGCGGGAACAGGACCCGCCCGTTTTCTTTGCATTTGCCAGCCTATGCTCTGTCGGCCTCTGTAGCTTAGAAACTCAAACCAAAGCACTTCTCATTAATGATTGGGGAAATGGGCTTAGTAATGCCCTGCAGAGATACTCCTAACCTCTTTCCGGACTTGTACCCTTTTCTAATCATTTGGGTGGTGACCATGATCAAAGAATTAGACAAGCAAGGTTAAGGTAGTGGGGCACTTCTTCGAATTGGTCAGCGACCACAATTTCGAGAGCTTGATACACAATGTGCTCATTGCCTTCCCTAGCTTCAAAACATGGGACCGAGGGGTCCCAGTAGATGAATTGCTCATCTTCTTCATGGACAACAATCTCTTGGTTATCATATTCAAAGTTGATGTGGTGAAGAGTGGAGGGAACATCACCGGCAACATGAATCCATGGTCTACTCAGGAGAAAATTGTACGAGGTTTGCATGTCCAAAACGTGGAAGGTCACCTCAAAGTCTACAGGTCCAATAGTTAGACTCAGATCAATTTCTCTTATTGTGTCTCTCTTGACCCCATCAGAAGCTCATACGCAGACGTTGTTAGCCTGAATTCTTTCTGTTCCAATCTCCATTATCTGGAGTGTTGAGAGAGGAAAAATATCTACCCTGGACTCACCATCTAACATCACTCTTTTCACATAATAGCCCTTATATTTGACAGTCAGGTGGAGGGCTTTATTGTGGGCAGCTCCCTTTATGGGCAAGTCATCGCGGCTGAAGAAAATCTTAGTGACCTCAAAAAATCTTTTGGCCATCCTTTCCAATTGTTCAACAGAAGTATCAATCGGGACATATGCTTCATTCAATGTTTTGAGGAGCATTTTTTGGTGTTTATCTGAACTCGGCAACAGAGATAAGAGTGAGACCTGTGAAAGAGTCTTTTGGAGTTAGTCTACTATTGCATATTCTGAAGTTTTCATCTTTCTAAAGCACTCTTCTACTTCCTCATTGCTGGCATGCTTCTTGGGCGGCATTTGTTTATTCTTATTCTTCTTCTAGGGTATGGTATCTCCCAGACCGATTCATCTCATTCATTTCTCCCATAATTGCTTTCCCTTTGTACGTAACTATGGTTCTGTCGTAGTCCAGGGGACTGTGGTAGGATATTACATAGGACTCTACGGTGCGACACTGATAACCACGGGCTCAGTCATCCTTGGTAAAATTACCAGCCCCCATGCCACATATCTCTTCTTTGGTACATATAATCTTGGCACATTCAATGTAGCTTTCCTTCTATCGAACTTCTTGGGAGCGTTGAGGATAAGCTGTTCATTTCTCGGGGACTTAGAAACATAAAGAACCACGTTCTTGGCAAGTGCTGGCCCAGTTTTTATTTTAACAGCCCGAGGAATCAGGGCTACTTTCTTTTTAGTTTTAACTTGTTTCACTACCACTTTAGGTCTTTCCTCGAAATTGGCAATGGCAACAATAGCCTTCAATGCTGGGTCAAACTCTTTGTCATCACAAATCATACCAATGACCGACCCATTATTGTGAGCTGGTAATGGATTGTTGGTCATACTAGGGATCTTCTCGTCCCTTAGCACAATTCTTTTTTCTTCGATCAGGCCTCCAACTACCCTCTTGAGAGTCCAGTAGTCTTCAGTATCATGTCATTTTACTCTTGAATGGTATGCATATCTCGTACTAGCCCTGTATGATGGGAAATCGGGATTTTTCCGATTGGGAGGCACATATTGAAATAGACCAAGGTTGATTAACTTCTAAAGTAGACTAGAGTAAGATTCACCAATAGGGGTAAAATTATTTCTCCTGCGAAGTTCTCGGGGGTGTGGATTATGTTGGTGTGTATATTATGGTTGGCGAGGGTTATATGGAGCTTGGTAAGGATAGTTATTTCAGCAAGGTCAAGCGCAAGTTTGATTGTAGTGCTGCTGAGGCCGTGTATAAGGTTAAGCATTCATCACCGCATAGTGAGGCGGTGCCACGGCATAAGCAGTATCTTGATGAGGATAAAAGTGTTGTGGGGTTCAAGGTGGCACATAGAATGGTCAAATGATCGGCAATGCCCCCTTGAACCCGAAGCCATCATGGATCCCTCCTCTCTATTTTTGTGACTGGCCAACCCCCTGAACCATTATAGATGGCTTGTGAGGTAGCTTTCAAGGTGGCTTGACTCAATATCCAGCCAGTTTTCAAACTATTCTTGACCATCTCCCCAATCTTGATAGCCTCAGCAAATGGTTTACCGATAGAGGACATCATATTCTGGAAGTAATCTGCAACTTAGGCCTCTAGAAAAACTATAACCATTTCTGATTCATCTTTCAGAGGTTTAGCCCTGGCGGCTTGCTCGCGCCATTTGATGGCATATTTACGGAAACTCTCGGTGGTTTTCTTTTTCAAGTTGGACAAGGACTTTCTGTTGGGAGCGATGTCCACATTATACTGGATGTGTTAGACAAAATCTCTTACCAAATACTCCTACACATGCCAATAGGTGATTTATTGATCCATGTACCACTCGGAAGCAATTCTGGTTAGGCTTTCTCCGAAATAGGCCATCAAAACACTACTAAAAAATTAGGTTTTAGCGACAGACAAATTCTGTAGCTAAATAGAAAAATCCGTCACTAATATCGTTTAGCAACGAATTATCAAGAAATTCTGCTAGCTACGAGCGTTTTAGCGACAGATTAGCGACAATGTTTCGTAGCTAATTCCAACTTTTTTGTAGTGAAAGCTATTCTTTTCCACCAGCCCCTCTCAGCTAATTGCGGTATCTTTTTAAAAAGGCGATCGGATCTCCGTGCCCATCATACTTTTCAAACTTTGGCATTTTGAAACCAGCAGATAAATAAACATTTGGTAATATGTAAAAATCTGAATAGGAAAAGAATAGCTTTTGGCCACTTAGGCATGTATTTTTTCAAGCTCAGAAGATTAAAAACTCATCGATCTCCTTACCGCTCCATGGGGATCTTCATTCACTCTTCTCTTACTTTCCCTACTTCTAGAAAAAAAAGAAATGTTGAACTATTCCAAGATTTTCATCTTCCGAGCCATCTCTTCCTGCTCGAGATTTTAACTGCTCTTTCTGGCTTAATCGAAAACTCATATTGTGGTTGTTGGGTGTATGAGTCCTGAGTGACATAAGTCGTATCAGGTTGAAATTGTGAACCTTGGAAGGTGAATGTAGTAGGTTCAAAGCATGGCCCGGGCATGGTTGATTGGGCTATAATGAAGACCAATGGTGCAGAGAACAATGTCGAGAGTGCTCCAAAAAATTATGCCTGGGGGCAAACAATAAAAAGGCATGCCGGTAAAGTAAGATGATATTAAAGAGTACCCACACGGGATAAATGGGTTGGTCATAGGGATGTTGGTAGTTCCACCCGTCATTGAGATCAGCCCGGGGAACACAGGGATTGCACTTGGCGGTTCCCTACCATTTGACCAGACATCCTACATTTCTAACATGCGGAGACGCAGCATCCTATTTTCTTCAATAGTTGCTGATTCAGGCTGTGACAGAACCAGTGTAGGGTTATCCTCAGGATCGATGATGCAGAGATTGCTTTCTGAGGCTATTGGAACCTTTTCTTTGGATCTTGTAAAATAGGGGTGAGAAGCCAGATTACCGACAAAACAAACCACCTGAACAGAATCTTGTTTATTTGAACACATAACAACCTTGTCAGTTTTGAGACATTTAACAGATAGGGAATCGCACATTAGGGATGCAATGCACCTGAACAGTTAAATGCTTCTAAAATGTATTTGCAGCGGCAATATGTTTCATTCCGGGTTTTACTATCTCTTTTCCACTCTGTAATTCATATCGTTCATTTCCACTCTCTTTTTCTCTTTTGTTTTGTCATTCCTGGTTTTCTCTTATTGTCATCACTCCTGGGTTTTTTTTGTTTTTTATCTCACATTTCTTCATTTTCTTTTACTTATTGTTTTTGAATTTTCTCTCTTTTTTTGTTGATTTTCACTCAGATTAATTATGGATATGATCGAGTCCGATGGAGATTGCCTACGTATCATGACGCCGCATGAATCAGACCATTACGTAGTTTAGGGGAATAAATGCAAAATGAAAGTAAAGAAAAATTTTGGGGTTTTTCAATATTTCTTTAACAAAATCTTTTAGGTTTTTTCATTACAAAAACTCGAAGACATTGATAACTGGCTTAAAAGAAAAATATATAGACTCGAAGTAAAATAGCAACAAACTCAAAATGGACGAAAGGACAAACAGACTCAATACGAGAAATAAAGTAAAATACAAGACTCAAAGACTGAACGATCAAGAACATGTGTAGCGTCAAATGTTATTCCGAGGGATCGGGTGACTTTAGTTGTTCTTAGTGCGGGCCTGCTTGCAAGCTCTTCCTGAAAGAACTCGAGATCGGCCAAGGCAAGTGAAAGACAACACCGAAGCAAAGAACATAGCTCGAGTCATATTTTCACACTCATTGCACTTCATTGCAGTGTAGTTAGCTATTTCTTTCATTCTAAGCTTAATAGCACCCTTCTCCTGGAGCAATCGTCCAAATTGATGTTCCTGAACATCCACTATTTACATGGCCTCATTGTTTTGGGTTTGCAAAATCAACACACACTCTTCCAATTTGTTGATAAAGGCATAAAAATGCTCCCTCCCCGTCCTGAAGTCTTTCACTTGTTGACCTTTTTCGTTTTCAACAGCGGACAACTGTTTCCTTAAGATCGCGACTTCTCTATCGTAACTTTGCTTTTCCTGGCGGGCTAACCTTGTCTGTTCTTTTGCATCTTCCCACAACTAGACCCTCTTTTCTCGAGCTTTTGACAAATCTTTCTCGGCCCTTGTCAAGTCGGTCGCATAGTCGTGCACTTTTAACCTCAAATTGATCATGATTTTTTATCCCTTCCACTCCTCGTAGGCGTTTTAGAGGCTATTCTTATTTCTCGGAGTTGGACTCGAAATGCCTCGTTCTCACAGGTCAGACTTTTCTTTTCACCTTTAGCCTTTTGCGCTTCTAAGTCATTCTCAAATTTGAGGTTTCTCAGCTTTTCTTCTAAGTCCTGAATGGTTGCTTGGTATCCCTTATCCTTTTCTCCCCAGGCCAAACTTTCTCAGATTTTATCATCAAAAGCCTGAACATGAGGCCTTTTGGCAGGCCTTCGAGCTCGGGCTCTAGCTCATCATCCATGAGAGATATTTTCTCGAACCACATAGCATAACCTGGGTTTACCTCACCTCTCGCGGGATCTGGCACCTGGGTATCATCTTTTAAGTATCGACAGCCATTCCAAATTTATTGGATTAAAGTTTTGGGGAGTGGAGCTTTTGTGTGCAGCTCAATGACTTGGACACTCAGATCTTCGTCCTTGGGCACCACTTGGTACCTTCCCAGCTGTCTTAGAATGCTATGCAGTGCATACGGTTGGACACCTCTCAAACCCATCGGCAACAGATAGCTTTTCAAAGCCAACATGTGTATCACTTCCCTTACCGGAGCCATCCCAACGTCCATTTAATTTGATTTGCATTTAAAGATCTTAAGTGGGATATCCATGCTTCCACCCCTTCTACAGAATTGTAATCTTTTATTCTTTCCTTGTAACTCTCGATGAAGTTGTTCTTTCTCGGGCCATAACTCATGAATTATAGGTAAGATGCTCAATCAACCACATCTGCAACCAAATATTACACCCTTCGAAGAACTTTGCCCTATATTTACACAATGTTAATGCCCAATAAATTTCTGATAGAATAATCGGGGCAAGAGTGTGATGCTCTTTGGTAGTGAGGACCAACGCAATTCCGGCTACACGGATATCAATCATCCCCTCTTCATTTGGGAAGACCATAAACGCCACTATAAAAGCGAAGCGGCAATGAATTTGCCATGTGTTATTGCTCTGATTGTTGTTTTGTCCCTTTTCATGCATTTCGAAACCATTTGAGTGCCCAAACTGGGAGTATATGAAGTAAAAGAAACAACATCCTCTATCTATATTGTTTTTTCTTATTTGCTTACTAATATTGAGAAGATCAAAAAATTGATGCATAAAGAGAGTCCATGGGAATATAAGTTGTTAGTTTCTCTAGTCCCTACCTAAACCTGAATATCCATCTATTTCTTCTAAAGTGGGAGTAAGCTCAAAATCTGAGAAGCGGAATACGTTGTGAACGGGATACTAGAAGGTCACTAATGCCTCAATCAAATTGTGTTGTGGTTTAACTTTCATAATATCTATAAGGGCACCCAAGTGCTTCGTTACACAATCCTGACAATCTTTCTGTAAATCATACCACCACATCTGAAGCTGCGGTGGAGCCTGGTCTATAATTGTAAATGGCGGGTTCGAGACAGTGTTTATTTTGTACTTGTGGATGGTTACAGTTAGGGTTGACACTAGTTCCAAAAGACAAATCAACGGACTCTTTTAGCAAATCAACCTTTCAATTTTCTATGGAAAAATCAAAGGGAATGTGGCTATTTATGCAATATTATCCCAAAGAAATGATGGTTAGTTTTGCAATGATCGCCCCCTCACACTTTCAGGGAAACCTTTGAGGCCAAGGAAAGGCACTATGGCAAAAGTGATGACAAATGACAGACACATCCATTCTTGAAGAATAGCCCTTTGATAATTTTGGGAGATGTTCTAAAGCTATTCTGTCATAAATAGCTTAGGACGCAATCGAAGTTGGGTCGGCTTACCTATTTGATCAAAGCACTTTACACATTTTATTTATTTTTGGTTTTCTTTTTTGCAAAAATGAGGCCGAACCCTATGGAGGTTGCCTACGTATCTCATATTCAGTGAGAATCAGACCTGCGTAGTTTTGTCAATTTTGACAAAATCAGACTTGAAAATTTTGGCTCATTTTGAAATGACCTTTTTCTTTCAGTGTTTCAGGATTTCTCAAATACTGCGGATTATTGGAAATCGAATACAATTTTCTCGCTTATGTTTTTTCTCAATTTTCTGTATTTATTCTAGAACCTGGTCAACATACAAACTATATCAAACAAAATGCACAAATAGCACATAGGATGCATCGGGATAGTCTTTTATTTTAGGTACACCTGTCTTAGAAGGGCCCAACCCTTGTATTGAGTCCCAAAGTCAAGTGCACGTGATGAAAACAAATTTTCCTACTAGGGATCAGACATGAGCCTATGTTATTCTAGGTTTAAAATCCTGAGGGTGTGTTTTAGTCCTGGCTTACCTAAGCGGACAGCTCGAGCTGAAGTGGGAGCAACGTACCGGGAGCACGAAAGTCTACACGACCTAGTTACTGATCCATCCTCGTTCTATATGGTATGATCTCTAACATAAAAGTGGGTCATGCGTATGTGTGCACCATAGTCTTGGAAGACTTAAAAGGGAGGCATAAGAAGACAGTTTAATACAGTTCAAATATTATCAAAGCAGGTAAATAAGCGGCAATTAGCATATTAGGCTCACAAATACAGTAATATTATACAATTAAACAAAGCCAAGTATAGATCACATTACAAGCTCGAATTCTAAACCCTAAACTAGAGATCTTGGGTTCGATCGCCAACAGAGTTGCTAGAGCTGTCACACCGCTTTTTTTCGAAGAATAGGGGTTTTCGCAATTTAAGTGACATTATTCAAAATAGGATTATTTATTTAATTAGAATCGCCACTTGAAATAATTATTATAGTGTTCCAAGTCACTATTTTGTTTTAAATCCCAAATCGAGGAAATTTTGACTCGAAATTATAGTCCGCGAATATAGAAGACCAAGTAAGGAATTATATTAACCCGGGAGAAGATATGAGGCACTTCCGAGTTCCGTAATTCTAGCGCGGTCACTTTTAATCATACCAGACTTAGTTAATTATTTAATTACATGTTTTAGGATCTGTGTTTATTTTACCTTTTACCGCTTTTAATTATGACATTATGGTTTTATCTTTGAAACATATCACATGTGCATAAATCCGCTTTATTTAGTGCACTAAAATCATGTCACATGTATGTGTACACAATTAATCACACTTTATTAATTATTAAGATTGTTTGGACAAAGTCGTATGAACGCGTATTTTGATTTACTTTTTGGAATCATAATTATGTAACACGAACATAAACACAATCACGATAATAATTAATTGTGCGCCTAAAGCATTCTAGCATGTTCTTGATTTATCTCTTTCAACTATCTTTGGGATTGTTGTGAAGTCGTGAGTTTCATGAAATGCCTTATCTGATAAGGGGTGCGTTGTTGCTACTTAAATTATACGACGAACCAAATAACCTATATCTAAGGTTCTTGTGAGCATGATTAAACCGAGAGGTTCTTAAAGCTGATCAAATATAATGAAGGAAATTCTAAGCTATTTCCCAAGTCTAAATTGTTTGCAATTTGTGGTAGTTCTACAGAGAGTAATAGAAGGGAATTAACACTAAAATTACAGCTATTATGTCTTGTTATTCCGGTTTAAAAGCCCAGATTGAAATCATCAGGTAAGACTTGGGCCTAACGTATTTCATGCAGTCAGGCCCTTGAAGGTCCGGTCATGATGGAGCCCAAGTTCTCCATTCATCAGCAACGAATAAACTGGGTTGTTGGTCCATTAGGCCCGATAAATCCAAACCACAAATCTCATGTACACAAACAATTGAAAGCTTTCGAATCAAAACATGGAATCAATCGTGACATTACCAAACCGATCAAATACCATGCTAAATTATAATTAATCAGAACATTAAGAAGCTCATGCTGGATTAAATTGAACCAATTACATTAATAAACTTATTCTTTCAATTACAGCCATTATTTACAATCATTCATAAATAGGAACTTATGAACAAACACAAATATCGTTGCTTATATCACTGGGATAAACAGATACGGAATCGTATGCTTAACTCCTGTAATTAAGGACTTTATGAGCCAGACATCCCTCAGAAGTGGATCTGACCAACTGATAGTCTGATTCACCAATTTAGTTGGCCTAAACACTCTAGATTTCCAGTTTCTAAATAATAGATTCACATTACTCTATCCTTCCATACACCTCTCAATCAAATCTCTTATCCTGAATCATTTCATTCGATTAAGAATATGCAAATAGATCTTTATATCACCCTCTAACAGGATATATACAGTATATTCAACTTATAACTCAAAACTACATTCTAAACAATAATCAAACGGACACAACTTGATGAATATCAAACAAATTAGCAACAATAAAATATAACAAAGCAGTCAACAATTTTGTGCTGCAAATAAACTGAATATATATTATTTGATCGAGAATGGTACATGGTTTACAATAGAATAGACAATATGAAAATAAATCGCTGAATTCGGAGAAGAAACGACTAACAGAGATAAAGAGCTCAGCTAGATAATTGGAAGGTAGTAACAAACAGCAGTTTTAGAATTCAAGATAACTTCTGTATCTAGAAAATATGTAACAGAGAACCAAAATTGAAAATAATTTCTGATTGCTTTCTTTTGAACTCTTCTTTCAATTTTCTTTTGGAACTCTTTTATTTTGTTTTGGTTTTTCTTTCTTCTCAGGCTTGAATTGGAATTCTCAGATTTCTAACTACTAAGGTGTGGAAGTGAGAGGACTGTATATACTCTGAAAACGCAGAATGTCTCTCCAAATCTACAAGGGATAGCCTTTTTATATTGAAAATGAGGGAATAAACTAAAACATGTGTCCTCCCTAAAAAATATGTAAAAAGCATATTTTTTAATAGAATTTGGTACAATTGCCATCTCAAATTATTCCTTTCTTATTTTTACTCCTCTCTTTTCTGTATTTATCCCTTTTAAGCTGAACATTTGACCTAATTTCTTTCGGCTCGCAAGCACGGACTGGCAGCAAGAAGTTAATTGAATGATCAAAGCATCGGTTGCTTCCACCTATGGCCTTCTTCGACCACCTTGACACCTTAATATCAAGGAACCCCTCTATTCCACAGGTATGTGGAGACCTGGAGGGTCGGAAACCCCAACGGAAAACCTTTAACCGCGCCACACGATTCTTTCACGAAGCGCTCTTTCCATTCCTGCCCCTGCAAGCAAAGAGGCTTCAAGATAGCAAGCAAAGAGGCTTCAAGGTACAGGCGACCAAGTAGAGAGTAGTCGTCTTATTGCTGGTAGGTGCGACTGTATGAGTTGACAATAATACACCACGGTATATGTTAGTCAAGATTTTACTTAGTGACCCAAATGAGCAATTTGAATTACTGCAGAGTGGTTTCCTCGACGCTCTCTTTCCTATTCCACTGCGCTAAGTGGTCTTTCCCTTTCTTGTTCGATGACTACTATGGAAAATGATAACGACTACTCCCAGTCTCTGGTCAATCTGGCTTATTGAATTTTAATCCCTTTCATAATCTTCTAGAACTTTCTCATTAGAAGATTCCCCAATTTCCTATTTCCTCTAACCTCTTAGACTTCTATTGATTTCATTTCTACGCCCCTATTCTTTTTACAACTCCTTCCTTCTTTTTCCTTTTAAATTCAAAGGAAACCCCCAAGACACATATATACTTACCACGAAACAAATTTTGGAATAAAACCTATAACCTAAGCTAAAACTTAAACAACAATAAAGCCATTAAAAGAAACCAAAGATTCTTAAAGACCATGATGTATTGACTCAGTATTCAATTGTACTAATAATCAAATTAACTTAAAAAACAAAACTGATATACTAGAATGAATAAAAGAAATTAAAAAATGCAAAACCTCATAAACAAAGATGGTATAAAAATGAAAATCTAAAACTAATGTGTTATTGAATAAGAAGAAAACACTTTGAAAGTACCTGCTTTGAAGAAACTCGAATTGAACAGAGGTGGTCGAGTTCTAGACAGTCAGTGGCATTTTGACCTAGTTCTGATGATCATGCAATGAGTTAAAATTAGCATCAGTCGATTGCATTTGTTAAGAGAAATCGATTGATGTCAATTTTGTACTCATCGACCAAAATCTGAGAGAAAAATTGAGGAACAACTGATTTTGATTTTGTGGGGTTTCCTAGATCTAACATTTGAGAAAATCTAGAGATTTTTGGCGGAAATAACCACGAAATATGAGATGAGAAGTAGGTGGGCATTGTGGGGTGAAGATTTGGGGGGTGTTTAGAGTGGTGCCGCCATTTTGAGGTGGATTTGGGGGTAATAGGCGGCTAGGGCTAAAGAGAGATAGGGGAAGTGAAGAAATGAGAGCTTCTCTAGGGTTTGGGGGGAGTATCCAGACAGTTAAAAGGGGATGGGGTAGGGAGTTCCCAGCCGTTGGATGAAAAGTGATGAAGGGACAAGATTAAAACACCTGAAACGGTATTGTTTGGTACTTAAGGGAGCTGAGTTGGGTAATGGGGCGAAGATGAGCAGATTTTGGCAAGAAGTTGGGCTCCTCTACTGGCCCAATTTCGATTTGAACCCAACAGCCCCTCTCTTTTCTCCTTCTTCTTTTATTATATTTTCCAAAGCTAACCAATTCACTTAATATTCCAAATTAAACCTATTTTTGCAAAATTAGCCTATTAACTATCATTAAATCAATTATTTAACTAAAATGCATGTAAAGTGATTAATGTATTTTTGTTGTGATTTTCATGTATTAATTATATAATTAATATGTAATTAATTCCTAAAAATACAATTAAAACCTAAAATTGTATAAAATGAAGATTTGAATATTTCTATGATTTTAAGATATTAAATATGCACAAAAATACAACGAAATGCAAGAAAACAAATAAAGAGAAATTCTCAGAAATTCTGTAAAAATCAAAACAAATGAAAACTATTTTTATTTTTTATTTTGTAGGTGTATTTTTTTGTAGGGCAAAAATTACGTGCTCATAGTAATGTAAGATTCTTTTTGGTTTTAACAGACTATTTCTCTAAGTGGATAGAAGCAAAAGAGTTCGCCAAATACGCGAACAAGAGGTAATCATCTTCATATGGAGAAACATCATCTACCGATTCGGCCTACCTAAAGAGATCAGTGGCGTCAACGGACCCTAGTTCACAAGAAAGAGAACCATTGAATTCTTTGAGAAATGGCATATTAAGAGGATACTTTCAATCCCGCATCACCCGACAGGTAACGGGCAGGCAGAATCCTCCAACAAGTCCATATTAAACATTATGAAGAAAACGTTCGAAGCCGCCAAGGGACTGTGGCCCGAGATACTCCCAAAAGTATTATGGGCATATAGAACTACCTCGAAGACGAGCATAGGAGAAATACCTTAGTCTCTAGTCTACGGGACCAAAGCAGTCATACCATTCAAAGTCGCAGAACCCAGCCTAATGTACTACCACGAAAGTGGTACTAGTAATAATAGGAGTAGAAAGCAGGAACTCGATGAAATCAACGAACGAAGAGATATGGTGTACATATGGATGGTCGCCCGAAAACAGGAAGAAGAACATTATTACAACAAGAAAGCAAAGGTCCAACCATTCAAAGTCGGGGACTACGTACTCAAAGAAAAAACTCAAGCGAGCAAAGACCCACAGAAAGGTAAATTGGGGAAAAAACCGGGAGGGCCCGTATAAGATTACACCCAAAGCAAATAAAGGTTCGATCCAATTAGAGACAATGGAAGGAAGCAATTACCAAACAATTAAAACATCAGCCACCTCAAATACTTCAACTTCTAAAGGAAGAAGTGTCCCTAAATCTTACTCTTTTTTCCTTGCTTGAGTTTTGTCCCATTAGTATTTTCTCAAGGAGGTTTTTAATGAGGCGACAAAAGGAGCACTTGGAGTCAAAGTATGTGAAACATGGACTATTTTTCTCTTTCATTGCCCGACTCCTCAATACTCTCCAAATCAAGCAATGAAGGGACTAGATAGACTAGGACTGGAACGTCAACCAATGCCCAAAATTTGTAACTTTCTCCAATCACGTAATCACTGCAACAAAGTCAAAGTAATAAAAAAATTATGTTTATCAGAAAAATTATCAGCCCTCGGCCACGATGAACAAAAGTTTAAGTTCGACCCATCTTGAACAACACCTATCGTCACTCAACTGCACGTAACAAAGGTTAAGTTCGACCCAGCTTGAACAAACACCAATCGGCCCTCGATCGTGATTAACAGAAGGTTAAGTTTGACCCATCTCAAACAGCACCTATCATCTTTCGGCCATGATTAACAAGGGTTAAGTTCAACCCAACTCGAACAACACCTATCAGCCATTGACTACAATTAACAAAAGGTAAAGCTTGACCCAGCTCGAACAACACCTTTCGGCCCTCGGCCGCATGTTACAAAGGTTAAGTTTGACCCAGCTTGAACAAATACCTATCATCCCTCGGCCGCATCTTAACAAAGGTTAAGTCTGCCCCAGCTCGAACAAACACCTATCGGTCCTCGACCGCTTCTTAACAAAGGTTAAGTTTGACCTAGCTCGAACAAACACCTATCGGCACTTGGCGCATCTTAACAAAGGATAAGTTCGACCCAGTTCGAACAACACCTATATTTAACAAAAGGGTCAAGATTGACTAAGTTTAAATAACACTTACCGGCCCTCGTCCACGATTAACAAAGGTTAAAATTGACCAATTTTAAAAGACACCTCTCGACCCTCAATCATGTTTCGACAGAAGGTTAAAACTTAACAGAAAAATAAGCTAAGTCCAACCCAGTTCAAACCTAATCAATCGGTCTGCATACATACTCGATCCATACAGATAAAGGGGTAATTCAACCCATAGCTATTCAACCCAAAGACTACGACTAGTCAAAGATACCGGAGCTCTCGGTACTTCCTAAGACACATTGTGTACTTATCTTTCAGCTTTATTTAAATGTCTTTATATCTCTTCTCCCATCGAGCACTCTTGATCTCTAGAATAGCCATCTGCAAAACAAAGAAAGGGAATTAGAACTTAGAAAAGGAACCAAAGCATAAGAAAAAGAACAGATAATAGTCATACTTACCTTGAGGGCAAGACCAGAAATGTTATTCGACATAGTGTTGTCGTTTATTATCTCGAGTGTTGTGACCTCAACCTCAGAACCAAGACATAGACTACCTCTTTAGTATTTACAAAAAGATTATGATCCATTTGGGACCATAATAATTCTGGAGCCCCGTTCCAACCTTACCTCGAGTTGAGTATATCCCTCGTCAATTATCCTTAACTTGTCAAGATCCATGTCAGAATCATATCTGATGTCCTCTTCAGCAATGGCTTTCTCTCTGTCATTAGCAGAAGAAGGGGCATTTGTTGCTGCCCGAGAAGATAATGCCTCCTCTCACATTAGAGGTGTAAGTCCATCATCATGCGTCTTGTCCTCGACTGTCTCCCTTGCAGGATGCATCGTTATATTTGTGTTCATCTCCTCCACATGCTGGGCCTCTGATCATACCCCGATGTGCTCTCTAACATACATTGTGGCTGTCTCGTAAAGAAAAAAGTCATCCAAGTCAATGGCTACTGGCCTTTCTCCTCCCGCACCCATGGCTCTCCTCTTACTAGGCATTAGACCACGGTCCTCAGGAGAAGTATCATTCTCTTTATCAAGCAGTGAAAAGAGTTAAGGAGCATATACAGAGGACGAAAAGGGGGCAATCCCTCGAATTGCGGTGGCCAAGTAAGGGTCGGCACATAAGTGGTAGTAGTCCCAATGGGGGCAGAAGCTGAAGGGTTCTGGAAGGATGGCACTGATGCCCAGCTCCTTCGAGAGGACCCCTTACTTGGGAAAGAAACAAATGTCGAAGTCAGCAAAACAAGTCGGCATACAACGAAAAATGGAACAATCACGAGTAAATAAGGAAAGTTACCTGTCGAAGGAAGAGCCAGTCTCAACTTCTTGATGAAGCTCGACCAGTCACGGATTCTTACGATGTGGGGGAGAATTTGCTCGAACCAGCCAAAAATGCACATAATTAAAAAATGAGGCTGAGTGTTGACTGCAAGGAAGGAAAGAGTCCTTCAAATAACTCCAAGTAAGTAAAAGAACGCAAACATAAACGAGAACTTACGTGTTTAACTTAAAGACTCTAGAAAGCCATCAGCATTAGCCACCACATCCTCAGTCCTAACGTAGAAAAATTGAGCCAGAATTGGCGACTGCCTCTAGAAAGATTCAATATTGTCCCCCTATAGAAGCTAGGGGCAAAAAGGTAAACCAAATGTTGTAGCGTCAGCTCCACCCCAGCCAACTTGGAAAATTTGGTCAGCATTCTAATAATTTTGTAGATGTACGGTTCATGCTGAATGTTGAAACCCAATTTTTCCGTCATATTTTCTATATATATATATATATATATATATATATACACATACATACATACATACATATACACACTCTTTCAAAATAGTGCACACACATCATCATTTGATTTACAAGCATGCACAAGTATTTTTTATAATTTTTTATAATTTTTAAAAGTTTTAAATCAATTTATTTCTATATTTTATTATATAAATATCCAATAACTATCCTTCATATTATTTTTATGATGATTTAATCGTCTAAATTTATCATTTTATACCAATATAATGTTGAAATATTTTTTAGTGCATTTTTAAAAACGTTTGCATTTTTAAGGCTAAATTGCATATTTTGCAATAATAGCCAATATGTATTTATGATTAAATTATTTATGCATAAAAATAACCTTTTATATTTTTATAGTGTTACATAATTGTTTTAAATTATTTTCTATGCACAAATGATATTTTTATTATTTATTTATTATTTTATAAACTATTTATTTATTAAAATTAGATATTTAAAATCTGTCCCTAATTCTACAATTAATTCCGGACCTAAGCTACCCAAACATAACCCAATTACCCAATCCCAATACACCTATCCTAGTACCCTTACCTACTTAATTAAATCGACCCAGTCAATTATTTTCCTTACTGATTGCCCTTTTTGTATCTGAATCAATTATTTTCCATGTTTATGTTTTAGTTTCTGCACTATTTAAACCACTCCCCATCCCCTTTCAAAGAAGTCCATGGTTTGAAGTTCGAAAATCTTTTACTAATATAACAAAAGGTGTATGCTCCTACTCTTTTGAATCATCTTGTTTCGTGTTTTGATCCCCGGCCAGCCGAAAGTCAAGGCCAGAAATCTCTAAACTCTTGCTTCTGTTTGGTGATATTCACTATAATGTTGGATCCCTTTATTCCCTATTTCATCTCAACTGGTGAGTTATTAGACCCTTTGCCGTTTCATTCTGATTATCTGTTGAATGCGCTACTTCAATTAGCCTATACCATCCTAAATGTTGTTATGTTGTGGTTTGAGATATGCTTAAACTTATTTTGAGTTGATTAATTAGATTCTGCTTAAATTCTATGTCATTTATAACCATCTCTTGAAGCTAAGTTTGTTATGAACCTATTTTTAAACATGCTCTCTTACCTTTTATGTGATTTGGTTAACTAGGTATAGATATCTTCCTTAATAGTATATCAACTATGCTTTGAGTACATTATAATGAGGCTTGTTTAACTCTATTCTTACTGTGTTATGACACCTCTAGTAATTGCCTTAATCAGTTTTAACAAGCTCTGATCTATTGCTAATTAATGTGATTCCTTCTTATGATACTAGTTTTTGCATTTAGTTTACTCTAAATCCTCTCTTATCACTATGAATCTGCTTTATAACCTATCTTACTGGCATGTGACTGAATTTATTCCCTAAAATTTGATTAAGTCTGCTTAGGTTCAAGCATGTCTACTATTTGGTTTGTATATGTTCAATATGTGTTCTATCCTTCAGTGGATTCCTTTACCCATTCTACTATCTCCTATTCCCTTACTATCTGTCCTTTTTGAATCCCCATTCTTAGACAGCTAAAGCCAAGGCTATTTAGGTTCTATCCTTAGCCTCCCTAGTGTGAGCACTGCTCGGGGTCCATGTGAGACCCTGGTGAACTCTGACACACTAGGATTTGGTCCTTAGTCTTCCTTGAACTGTTTCTGATCAATTTCTCTAGTATGAGCACTGCGCTGGCTTCTTGAAGCCCTTGGGAACTCTGACACACTGGGGATTTGGGTTCTGTATGCTTAGCCTCGATATATGGGTGAATCACTCAACAAATGGTTATGTTGTGAATATAGGTTTTGGAGCTATTGTGAGTTGAAGACCTGGCCTGTCCAGGTGTATTTGGGCCTGTTGTAGGATCCATATAGTTTACTCACTTTTTAATTCATTCATTAATTTCTAGTCTGTAATAATTATTTTGTAATAACAATTCTAGGGTATTAGTGAAATTGGGAAGTGTTTCTTATTTTTTGCAATAAAAGTTGGGTAGAAATCCTGCCTATAGATCTAACAATGTGCTATTATTTTTGTTAAAAATCATGTCTATAGGTACCTTATTATGTGTAATCATCCTATACAGGCAACCATGCCTATAGACTTAATGCTTGGTTCTGTTATGTTTTGCTTTGCTAGAAACCATGCCTATAGACTTAATGCTTGGTTCTGTTATGTTTTGCTTTGCTAGAACTATGCATATAAACTTAATGTCTGGTTCTATTATGTTTTGCTTTGCTAGAAATCATGCCTATAGGAAATGGTGTGATCCAATATGTGTGCAAAATGCCTGTTTACATACTGTTTTGTTCAAATTGTAGAGATCATGCTTATAGGATCTAAAACTGGATCAAATTGAAGAGATCATGCCTATAGGATCTAAAACCGGATCAAATTTTAGAGATCATGCCTATAGGATCTAAAACTAGACCAAATTGTAGAAATGCACGTTACAGGCCTGAATTTGTTTAATTATCAGTTTTGCCCGAGTTTCCAAATACAGTGTTGTTACCTTCACTAGAAAACATGCCTTTAGGATTCAAACAAATAATTCTGGATCTGTTTCTGTGACCTGCCACTGTGTACTATTGCATAAAATACCTAGATACCATGCTAATAGGCATAAGCGTATTATGCTAAAATCAGTAGGCAAACCTACGTAGATTCTACTTATCGCATTAAAAAACTAATTTTGTACATGACTCTTTGTTTTTTATTCAATATCACGTAGATATCCTGCCTATAGGATTCTGAAATTAATAAAATCAATCAGTGATAACCAATTTGGCGAGCATTTGATGTCTAAATGCGAAGGCTAACTTGAACCTATACTTGTTTCTATTTGAAAGTTCTAATTGTTTTGTCTGTCTCTTAGTATTTTCCCTTTTGAGCAACCTATTTTAAGGTCTAGAACCACCCTGAAATAGAGATCCAAATTCCTTCTGGACCACAGGCATGGGACGGGTAGTGCAGGCATAAGGCACGGTTTAGAATCAATTAGTGCGCTTTAGGTAACAACTTAAAGATAGTAATCGGGTAGCAAGAAATGATAGTCTGTACCCGTTGAATAATATGAGTAACACCCCATCTCGAGGGAGTTACAAAGTATTATTTATGTTGCACGGGGTGATCCTTTAGGCTAAAAAACTTAGGACCCCTCTCCCCTTTGTCTTTCAATTGTTTATTCACGTTTAGTAATTCCTTGTATCTTAGCTTCGATTACATAGACTACTTCATATAATTGTGTGACGAACTGAACCATCGTCTCATGGGTTACCGCTCTATTTCCCCTATTTCCTGCTTCTTATGCTTCATTATCAATGTCTTATGTGATCGAGTTGGCTTGGATTGATTTTAGAAGAAAATGCGACACTTAGTCTCTTTAAGGAAGGCTTAGTTTGGAAAAGTTAACCGAATGTTGACTTATGTGTTAGAGGGCTCGAATATGATTTACGATGGTTCAGTTAGATTCGGGGGATGATTTGTGACTTAGGAGTGTGATCGGGAGTGATTTCGGAAGTCCGGTGTAGAATTAGGCTTGAATTGGCGAGGTTAGTATTTTGGCAAATTTCGGTTGATAGGTAAGATTTGGATCCGAGGGTCGGAATGGAATTCTGAGAGTTGTTGAATCTTCTTTAGGTGATTTGGGATGTGTGTGCAAAATTTCAGGTCATTCGGAGGTGTTTTGGTCGGGTTTTTGATCAAATGCGTGTTTCGGAAGTTTTAGAAGAACTTAGGCTTTAATCCGATGTAACTTGATGGTTTTGATGTTTTTGAGGTGTTTTAACGATTGGAACAAGTTTGAATGATGTTATATAATGTGTTTGTACTTTTGGTTAAGGTCCCGGGGGCCTCGGGTTAGTTTCGGGTGGTCAATCGGACCATTTCCTAAGTTAAAAAGCTGCAGATTTCTCATTTCAGGTGTTGTAGAGAATTTACTCTTCGCGTTCGCGTAAAGGGTCACGCGTTTGCAAAGAAGGAGTTGGGAGGCAGGTGATTTGCTTTATGCGTTCACGTTCGAGGGTCCGCATTCGAGGAAGGTCAGAGGATTGTGCTTCGCGTTCGCGTATAAGGAATAGAGGGTCAGTGATGATTGGCCTTCGCGTTCGCATGAACAAGGTCACGTTCGCGTATGAGGGGAAGGCTGAACATCGCGTTCAGGGGGTTAATCTCACGTTCGCATAGGGATAATTTTGAAAAATTAAATGTGGTGCTTCGCATTCGCGAGGGAGTAGTCGCGATCGCGATGAAGGATTTCCAAGTTTGGGCAGAAAGTTTATAAACATTTCATCCACGATTTTTAGCCATTTTCCCCCCATGGTTGATCATTTTGAGAGCTTGTTTGTGGATATTAAAGAGGGATTCAAGGGGAATAGATTAGAGGTAAGACTTTTGAACTTAAAATTCGTTTTTATTGTGAAATCCACCTAGAAATTCATGGAAATTAAGCCTAAAATTGATGAAGCAGGGCTTGAGATTTTGAAATTTGATTTGGGGATTTGAGGGACCATTTGAGGTCGGATTTGAGAACTTTTGGTATGTATGAACTCGTGAGGAGATAAGGAATCTATTAATATGAAAATTTTTGAGATTCGAGAAGTGGGCCCGGGGTTCGAGTTTTGCTAATTTTGAGATTTTTGCTATTTTTGATTGTTTTCGATTGGGTATTGTCGCATTGGCATATTGTGATGTATTCGCTCTGATTTTGGATAGATTCGACACGTGTGGAGGCCGATTTGAGGGTCGAAGGCGTCGCGAGCTAGAGATTTCGCCGGTTCAATGTGAGTAATGATTGTAAATGACATCCTGGGGGTTTGAAACCCCGGATTTGCACATCATAGTATTGTATTGAGGTGACTTGCACACCAGATAGCGAGCGTGGGGTAGAGCACTGTTGGAGATTGTGACTTGGTCTATCCCGATTGATGAATTTACTGCATAGTTGACGGAAATTACTTGTTATCATCATATTTTGGGTTGATTGCCATATTTGGGCTTCGTGCCAGCTATTTGAACCCTTCGGGGATTGTTGTTGATAATTTCTCACTGTTTTAATTATATAATTGAACTCAAACATGTATTTACCACTGTTTTAGAACTCAGCCAAGTGTATTATGCCTTAAACACTCGAAATCATATTTCTAAAACAAATATTTTGAGCTGAGCATCATGATTTATTGTTGCCCGAGTGGCTTATGTGATTTTTGTTGGCTGAGTAAGGCTGAGGGCTTGTATGGTGAGGATACTTATGGATCGGGTTGCACGCTGCAGCAGTGTGACACTGATATTGATATGAGGCCGAGGGCTTAGATTGATGCCACGAGATGGCTTGTTATTGCTCTTAGGCCATAAGGGGCCCCTCCTGGAGTCTGCACACCCCCAATGAGCGCCATCGACGATAAATGGATCAGGATGTACGCCGCAACGATATGTGAAATGGGCTGCATGCCACAACGGTACCGGTACTGTTTGATGTGTTTGTATTATCTTATTTGTCTGCTATTATCTGTTGTTTTGTGCTACTTCTTGCAATATAGACCTGATACTCTGGCATTCTTTGATAGCTGAGTGTTATGCCCGCTGGGTGGAAATTTTGTGTTTATCTACACTATTTGTTTTGCATTCGTTTGAGTAACCGCTGAAAAGGGACATTTCAAAAGAGCCTTAAACTGAGTTAAGATGTTTTTCTAAAGATTTCATAGCTTCACTGCTTTCTAAAAAAGGTTTACACTGCTTCTATATAGCATGACGATTTTCCATAAGTGATTTCTTACCGCTCAGTTGTTATTTACCTTTATTACTCACTGAGTTGGAGTACTCACTTTACTCTCTGTACCTCGTGTGCAGATGTAGGTATCTATTTACCCGGTAGCGGGTTTTGGCTGATCAGAGGCAGAGTTATATGAGTTAAGGTGGTGAATGCTAGCATTCGCAACACCATTTTCCTCTCCTTTGATCATTATTCCAGTTTTGTATACTTTAGACCTTGTAGTGGATTTACATTATGATAGATGCTCGTAACTTGTGAACCCCGGTTTGGGCTGTGTTTGGGTTTTATTCTCCACTTATTAAAAAGATCTTTTGATAGACTGTGTTTATTTAAAAATATATTAAAGTTGCTTATTAAAGTTAACTATTCTAAAAAGATAAGTTGGGTTAGTTGGCTGGCCTCGTCTTCACGAGAGGCGCCATCACGACCGGTGCAGGGTTTAGGTCGTGACAAGTTGGTATTAGAGCCTAGGTTACATAGGTCTCACGAGTCATGAGCAGGTTTAGTAGAGTCTCGTGGATCGGTACGGAGATGTCTATATTTATCCTCGGGAGGCTGCGAAACCTTTAGGAAAACTTCATATTCTTGAATTCTTATCGTGCGTCCTTTGATTTAGCTTGAAGAGTAACTCTTAAAATTCCTTCCACATATTTGTATTCATGAACGAGCGCTCGGTATCAGATGTGCCTTAATGGCTTGTGATTCCCTGATCGAGGGGTGAGACATGATCTTTGTGGTTGATGTTGGGCCAGTCTGGTGGACTTGAGGCCGGATGTTTTCCTATGGCTTGAGCACCAAGGTGCTGATTACGTGAGTTGTGTTTTTGAACTTATACATTCGGTATTGTCCCTATTAGCGGGAATGACGGTTGGATAGCTATGTGATGAGTATGTTAATACTGTGAGAGGTATCTATATGACTTGGAAGAGAAGAGGAAGGTCTGCTGGATGATAGATGAACTATTAAGTGTATGATCTCTATTGTGATTGGATGTGTAGCCCCGGTTTATAGGCGTGTGAAGAATCTTTTCAAGACTCATAGTTGGGAGTGAAGTAAGTTGCATGATGCGGTATGAGTTCAAACTCAGGAAGATTAAGTGACTGTGTAATGTGTATGATGGTGGAAGGTATAAAAATGTTATATTGAGGCAAAGCAGGTGGGTTATCTCCTGTGGAGTGTTCTGAAGTGGTGTGATCCCTTTGTTGTCTGTTAGAAGATGTCAATCACAAGTGAAATACACATGTTGAAATCTAAATTGGTCGCTTAGAGAGTGGGTGTATTTGTTGCGAAGGTGAAGGTGAGAATTGCAGAAGAGTTAAATTCTAACTTATCTATGTTCTCACAAGCTTATAAGGGATTTGAGTTAATCTCACTATGATATTATGACAGCAATAGAGTACATGCGTACGATTTATTGAGTGCGTTTTGATCTATGGCTTCGAGCTAAGTTGGGGAGTTTGCTATTGATTAAGTTTATTGCATGGCTAAGTGCTATGTTGGCTCCAGTTTGAGGCGCGTTGGTGAGTCAATTATGACTTACGGAGATTGGGGTCAAGGATGGCTGTGAAGGAATTTATTTTTATTTTCAAAGGTTATGCGGTGCCTCATATGTGTGTGAGAATCGCAGGATGTCTTAAGTTGCTGTTAGTAAAGAGTGCTCGGTGCATAGAGTAGGAAGATGCTTGCTTGTATTATGACGAGGTCATATCTTGCGGTGTCAGAGTGCTAACGAGGCACGGGTGTTCTGTTCATTGGATCAGGCTAAATGCAGTTAAACAGAGTAAATGACTCTCAAGAATGGTACTAATGTGTTCGAGATTCTACATGTGACAATTGGGTATCTTGAATTTGTATATGTGATTAGAACTGAGTCTCCATTGGGAGAGGTTAAGATGTGTAATTTTTCTATATCAATTATGGGCTTCTATGTAGCACTATCAGCAAGGTGCATGTAATGGTTCAAAATTCGTAGAATGTTCTATGATGTTTTGACTTGCGATGTAGCAGTTGGAAGGTATGAAATGGTTCGTGGGATGTGAGACAACATGGTCTTGTGATTCAAAGTCACTCGGGATGAGTGCAGATGGATGGTGTTATATGTTGAATGCAGTTAATATTATTCCTAGGGAAATCAGGGTAAGTCGAAATAAGATGGATTGGTTAGCCATAAATCTGTTGGCATATTGGTGGTAGAGATCAATTCCTTCAGCATGATCAAGTTACACGTGTGATTTGTGGCGGTACAGGTGAGGCATGTCATCTGTCGTAATTGATATTATTCAAGAGTATTCTATTATTATGGGCTTGTTACGTGTAGGCGGATCCTGAAAGGGTCATGGTGGGTTGGACCACTACTTAGAGATTTGCATATTCTACGGTTATGAGAATTCACCTGTGTGTTGCTATGGTTCTCCTGAAGTGAGTTAAGTGGAAAGTTTTATATGATGAAGTGTTAATCTAATAATGGTTTCGAAGATGTGATGAATAGCGTGTTCTATCGTATGTTAGCATGTTGGGTGCAATGAGTGGTATGGAATTTGAAGCGAAGATAGAGGTAACAACTCGGTATGGACAAGGATGTCACGAGATCGGATGAGCAGGGAAGAAGTCTCGACGTTTAAGGTAAATCGGTATTGTCTTCAGCGTCACCTGAGAATGGTGTTTTGTGAAAAGGCTTTGCACCCTGGTTAATGATTCTTGATCGCTTTTCAGCGTTAGTGCGGTCGGTGGTTTGGAGGTACGACCTAGTTATTCATAATGGTAGGTTGTGGGAGAGTGTCCTACAAGAAGATTGTATAAGTATGGCAGTTAGTCACGTGATTGATTGAAGACTTGAACCAAGTATGAAGGTTGTGATAATATCGTTGAATTGAGAAAATATGCCTGGAGGGCACTTAGTCTATTGAGTTGTGGACTACGGATGATTTTTCCGACTATGATAGATGTTCTTATGTGTTACGAGCGGAAGATGAGTTGTTAGAGACCTTTGAAAGGTAATTAACCTAGTTCAGTGCGATCAGAATTGGCTTGAGGTCGGTGGATGGATTCAAATGTGAATATGAGCTCTATGTCAGGCCAAACGGGTTCATTTCAGTGATGCGCTTCTTATGGAGAAGGAGTCATGGTGTTATTTCGTTGTCAGATATTTTATGCAGTGATACACTACACCGTGTGAGTTGTGAGACGGTTTGAGAAAATGCTTATGTGTTTAGGATCCGCGTAGAAATGATGTTTATGAGCAAAATGGCTCTTGAGATTCAGATTGTATATCGCATCTCAGTTGAGCTTGAGTTTTGGTAGCTTATAGCGCTATATGTCCCCTCAGGGATGGTATTATGCACTTAGCATGCTTGTGATCGAAATTCGGTATTTTATATTAATGTGCAATTTAGCTCGATGTACACCTCTTTAGGTGAGTCTTATGTGTGGATCGGGTGGCACGCCGCTATTAGTGTGTTATTTGGATCGGGTTGCGCGGCGCAACAGTGTGATATTGAGCACAGTTTTCTATATGCTATTTTTTTATGCGTTGCTTCCTATCTTTCTAAGGAGAGCACGTATTAGTGCGTGAGTTAAGTAGTTCCTTCCAGAGTTCGTCTTCCTTTTTGTACCGTGTTTTAATCGGTATCCTATCGGCACTTTGTGGCATCATATGAGACTTGATTATGTAAGGGGTGGCTTATTGCCTAAGCGGTTCGTACTGGATGAGGTCACGCATTGGGGAAAAGTTATACGGATGTATGGTATTGCGAGTTAGATTTGTATGTTCTGTCTCTATGATGGGAGACGGGTTCTCCGTCTTGTGTTGTGGTGGTACTGGAGAGCTTGAAGTACAGCTCTTCCATTTGAGTCATTTTCATGAATTGAGTATGTTCAGACTTTTGCTTATTGGTGCGTGTATTGTGCGAGTTGTGGCTTAGTCCTGTATCAATGTGTAATGTAACCAGAGTAGTGTGTTGATTAGATGAGATTGTTAGGATCTTTAATGAGTACGAGCGGATTCAATTTCAGTATGTTGGAAGGATAATATCGAGCTTCGACTCAGAAATTTGATGTAGTATTTGCCAAAGGAGAAGTGGTTTCTTGAATGGTTGATCTGAGAAATGGTTATGGTTTATTGCGTGTTTCATTTATCATTGGCAGTACATGAAAGTGTTGGAATGAGACTTTAGCTAATAAGGGGTTTTCTATCGGTAATTGGTTGTTATGGGCAGCTGCTGTGAATGGAAGTTATCGCTGCGTGTGCTTGAGTTATGTGGTATATCATATAATTGCACCTGAGGTTGCAGGTATGAGTTATTACAGCTGGTTCGGGCTTATTCTGAATAGAGATGTGAGGTCCTGATCTTGTGTATGATTTTGGAAGGTGAAATGTGGTTCTATGATTTATAGGGTGGACTGGATTGTGTGATTGTAGTTAAAAATGTGTTATCAGACCTATATGAGATAGGGTGACATGGGGTCACCCCCGGGTATAAGCATGGTAAGGTTACTCAACGATTGATGGCTTTTAGAACAACTCTGGGTACGCTCGAGGATGAGCGTTTGTTTAAGTTAGGGAGGATGTGAAGACCCGACCCGTCGTCTCATGGTTTACCACTCCGTTTCCCCCATTTCCTGCTTCTTATGCTTCATTATCAGTGTCTTGTTTGATCGAGTTGGCTTGGATTGATTTTAGAAGAAAATGAGACACTTAGTCTCTTTAAGGAAGGCTTAGTTTGGAAAAGTCAATCGGATGTTGACTTATGTGTTAGAGGGCTCGGATATGATTTCCAATGGTTCGGTTAGCTTCGGGGGATGATTTGTGACTTAGGAGTGTGATCGAAAGTGATTTCGGAAGTTCGGTGTAGAATTAGGCTTGAATTGGAGAAGTTAGTATTTTGGTGAATTCCGGTTGATAGGTGAGATTTGGATCTGAGGGTCGGAATGGAATTTCGAGAATTGTTGTATCTTCGTTAGGTGATTTGGGATGTGCATGCAAAATTTCAGGTCATTCGGAGGTGTTTTGGTCAGGTTTTTGATCAAATGCGTGTTTCGAAAGTTTTAGAAGAACTTAGGCTTTAATCCGATGTAATTTGATGGTTTTAATGTTTCTTGAGGTGTTTTAACTATTGGAACAAGTTTGAATGATGTTATAGAATGTGTTGGTACTTTTGGTTGAGGTCCCGGGGGCCTCGGGTGAGTTTCGGGTGGTCAATCGGACCATTTCCTAAGTTAAAAAGCTGCAGATTTCTCATTTCAGGTGTTGCATGGAATTTACTCTTCGTGTTTGCGTAAAGGGTCACGCGTTCGCGAAGAAGAAGTTGGGAGGCAGGTGATTTGCTCTCTGCGTTCGCGTTCGAGGGTCCGCGTTCGCGGAAGGTGGAAGGATTGTGCTTCACGTTTGCACCAGCCCAATCGCGTTCGCATATAAGGAATAGAGGGCCAGTGATGATTGGCCTTCGCGTTCGCATGAACAAGGTCGCGTTCGCGTATGAGGGGAAGGCTGAGCATCGCGTTCGGGGGGTTAATCTCGCGTTCGCATAGGGCTAATTTTGGAAAATTAAATGTGGTGCTTCGCGTTCGCGATGAAGGATTTCCATGTCTGGGCAGAAAGTTTATAAACATTTCATCCGCGATTTTTAGCCATTTTTCCTCCATGGTTGATCATTTTGAGAGCTTCTTGGTGGAGATTAAAGAGGGATTCAAGGGGAATCGATTGGAGGTAAGATTTTTGAACTTAAAACTCATTTTTATTGTGAAATCCACCTAGAAATTCATGGAAATTAAGCCTAAAATTGATGAACTAGGGCTTGAGATTTTGAAATTTGATTTGGGGATTTGAGGGACCATTTGAGGTCGGATTTGAAAACTTTTGGTATGTATGAACTCGTGAGGAGATAAAGAATCTATTGATGTGAAAATTTCTGAGATTCGAGAAGTGGGCCTGGGGCTCGAGTTTTGCTAATTTCGATATTTTTACTATTTTTTGATTGTTTTCGATTGGGTATTGTCCCATTGGCATATTGTGATGTATTCGCTCTGATTTTGGATAGATTCGACGCGCGTGGAGGCCGATTTGAGGGTCGAAGGCGTTACGAGCTAGAGATTTCACTGGTTCAAGGTGAGTAATGATTGTAAATGACATCCTGGGGGTTTGAAACCCCGGATTTGCACATCATAGTGCTGTATTGAGGTGACTTACACATCGGATAGCGAGCGTGGGGTAGAGCACCGTTGGAGATTGTGACTTGGTCCGTCCCGATTGATGAATTTATTGCATAGTTGACTGAAATTACTTGTTATCATCATATTTTGGGTTGATTGCTATATTTGGGCTTCGTGCCAGCTATTTGAACCCTTCGGGGGTTGTTGTTGATAATTCCTCACTGTTTTAATTATATAATTGAACTCAGTCATGTATTTCCCACTGTTTTAGAACTCAGCCAAGTGTATTATGCCTTAAACACTCGAAATGATATTTTTAAAAAAAAAATTGGAGCTGAGCATCATGATTTATTATTGCCCGAGTGGCTTATGTTATTTATGTTGACTGAGTAAGGCCGAGGGCCTGTATGGTGAGGATACTTATGGATCGGGCTGCACGCCGCAGCAGTGTGACACTGATATTGATATGAGGACGAGGGCCTAGATTGATGCCACGAGATGGCTTGTTATTGTGCCTGGGCCGTAAGGGGTCCCTCCCAGAGTCTGCACACCCCCAGTGAGCGACGTCGACGATAAATGGATTGGGTTACATGCCGCAGCGATATGTGGAGTGGGCTACACGCTGCAGCGGTACCGGTACTGTTTGATGTATTTGCATTATCTTATTTGTCTGCTATTATCTGTTGTTTTGTGCTACTTCTTGCAATATAGACCTGATACTCTGGCATTCTTTGATAACTGAGTGTTGTGCCCGCGGGGCAGAAATTCTGTGCTTATCTGCACTATTTGTTTTGCATTCATTTGTGTAACCGCTGAAAAGGGACATTTCAAAAGAGGCCTAAACTAGTTAAGATGTTTTTCTAAAGATTTCATAGCTTCACTGCTTTCTAAAAGGGTTTACACTGCTTCTATATAGCATGACGATTTGCTATACGTGATTTCTTACTGCTCAGTTGTTATTTACCTTTATTACTCACTGAGTTGGAGTACTCACCTTACTTCCCGCACTTCGTGTGCAGATGCAGGTATCTATTCACCCGGTAGCGGGTTTGGCTGATCAGAGGCGGAGTTATATGAGTTTAGGAGGTGACTGCCAGCGTTCGCAGCACCATTTTCCTCTCCTTTGTTCATTATTCCAGTTTTGTATACTTTAGACCTTGTAGTGGATTTACATTCTGATAGATGCTCGTGACTTGTGACACCCCGGTTTGGGCTGTGTTTGGGTTTTATTCTGCACTTATTAAAGAGATCTTTTGATAGACTGTGGTTATTTAAAAATATATTAAAGCTACTTATTAAAGTTAACTATTCTAAAAAGATAAGTTAGGTTAGTTGGCTGGCCTCGTCTTCACGAGAGGTGCCATCATGACCGGTGCGGGGTTTGGGTCGTGACAAATTGAGTTTGGCTAGGACCCACAGTTGTGGACCTCGAAGAGTGCCTAACACGTTCTCTTTGAGGTAATTTCGATCCCTTACCCAATCTTTGGGGATGTACATAGGTCAAATAGAGTTATTTGCAAATAGGTGCCCTAGCGCACCTTAAAATCGTCAGGTGGCGACTCTCTCTTTTAAAACACCTTCCTTAAAAGAGTTGTCACGTGTCAAAACTCGATTTTGCGAGAAAAAGGGGCGGGACATTGAGCAGGGAAGACGCCGAAGTGGCGACATAATTCCTCAACCAACGGAAAGATGGGGAACGAATAAATGATGAGGAAAGGATGAGCGTATAGATCGCAGTATCCGGGGCGATGAATCTGTACCACATCCTCCCCAGCCGGGATTAGTTTGACGTGATTTGGAAGTCCAAACTTGGCCTTGAGTTCCGCCAATTCCTTAGGTGTCATCTTCGATTGAAAGATTCTAGGCGCAGCATAAGTAATTTGGTAAGGTCGGACCTAGCTTCAAGATTGTGGGGAATTATTTCCCTCCACTGACGGGAATGCTTCGCCGTCAACAATGGCGGAAGCACCCTCCCCATGAGAAGGAAACATAACTACTAAAGTAGGAACACGGCTCCCTTCACCCGCATTTGATGGTAAGTCATACATGGTACAATGTATTAAAGAGGAATTACGAGCGGGAAAGAATGGAAATTGAGTAAGGCAGCAGGGTGAGGAAAGGAAGTTAAGAGAAGAAAATGGCAAGAAGGATGGTGCTCTGGAAAGTCAGGAGAAACAAACTTCAAACTAAAGTCCAAAAACCTCAATTTATAGAGATCATGGCACTAAACCCGAAAATGGCTCGTCATAATTGGCACCGGAATCAAAACGGCAGGTCTAATCAAGGGTCCCGCATCAATCGAGGCAACACATAAAAAATATGCGTCATAATGACGCTTGCCGTCATTATATTCCTTGGGCAGGATAACTCCAACAAATCGCCAGGAAAACTTGAGGTATTTGAAATATGCGGCACATAGAGAGCCACATAGCCTGCTCGACACGATGATTACGACTCTGGGAACTTACTCGATAAGTTCTACCAAAAAACAACAGTATCCGCTCATTAAACTCCCCTGCGAGGACGACCTTAATAAGTGGAGGGACTAACTGTATGGATCAAAAATTATCTCTAATATGATTAAATCATATTAGCATTAAGTAGGCATTCACATGCTGCCATGTGTCACCAATACGACTCCAATGAAGGCTTGCCCAAGGTCGAAGTGGTTCTAGAAACAATGAAGGTTGCAGCTGAAGAGTCAGCAAAGGTCAAGGTCGAGGAGTCGTCAAAGATCAAGGTCGAGGTCGAACATCCTTGACAAAGTTATAACGGCTAGTTTCAGGATATGACACTAAAGAGTATATTCTAGTGGATATTCTCTGCACTTGTACTATTAGGGTTTCTAAGAACATATTCCCTGTAAATAGAAAGGGACACGATGATAGTGGGGAGGAGATATTCATTTGTTGACTTTAAAGAGAAAATCCGGTCCTATTACAAGCATACAAAAATAATCTTTTTACTAAGATTTTTGTCGAGCATTTCCACTGTATCCAAGAACAACTTGCGTGTTTAAAGGTTCATCATTGTCATAAAGAATATCCGCAGATCTCGCCTCTTTACGAGTGACCCACACGCTTTTATTTTGTTTAAATTCCACTTGTGCTATTTATTGATATTTAATGTCGTATTCCATCTTTTTGGATCATTGAACACTGTTATTATTGCTTACATTCATTATCATCCGGACGAATATACAAGTTATTTGTCGTTAAACCGGTAACCTTGCCTTTTGGATATTATTATTAGCTAAGATTGACTCTTCTTTATTTAAATCTAATTGGTTGAACCAAGATCTATAGTTTTGGTCAAACACCTTTAAGAATGGACGTACAAGAGAATTATAGAGCATGAATACAGTAAATAATCAATCGTAGGAAAGAGTATGAAGCAAAAGCAAACATATCAAAATGTCTATATCGCCGTTCATTAAATTTGGAAGTGCTGAAATGCTACAAGCTATCAAGTTTGGTAAGGCTTTAATTTGATCATTACAAGCAGTAGTTCTCTCATCACTTGGACTATTATTTGAAAAAAGATAGAACAAAATATGAACTCATCCTCTCTTTATTCCTTCCACACCGTCATCATCAACGACCTCAATCTCAGTTGATCCTGCAAATGGATGATAATAATATAACCAAGTCAGAACTCAAAAGTTGCAGGTAGTTGAAGAATTACATGAAAAGTGAAAATTATCTTGGAAAGCAGAAAATAAATCTTACAGGTCACAGTTGACGCTCTTAGAAACAGTAATGTCCAATGTTACACCACACTTGGTAGGGAGAGCCTGGGCAGCGTCTTCCTTCAAGTTTGCATACCGGTTGGCAGCAGCCTTGACACAATTACATGCAGCCCTCTTGTCAGCAGTGTTTTGAGCCATACCTTTCAATGCCGTCACACCAATACAGCAAGCTGCACTTGGATCACCACCCTGAGTAAGGTAAGGGATACAAGGTGCTAAAGAAGCATCCACTTGACCACAAGTAAGAGCCTGTCCTGGCTCAACCATGAACTGAATCATGGCCAACACTGCAATTGCTGAAATAATGATTCCCTTCATCTTTCTTGTCTGTAGAAGATATATTAGAGTTACAAAATTCAAGCTGTATGTTTTTCTAAACTCTCTGAATTGCTATGATGTTTGAAGCAGGCTGTGGTAGGCATATATATAGGACTCTCCTGAGATGAGTGCAAACAAATAAGTAAACAGAATGTTGTTTGGGAATAGGTCAGAGCTGTTACACTAATTTGGCTTTTTCTTGATCTTGATATGTCATTCATAGGGAAACAATCTTCCCAAATCTGTTTATTTCTCCTTATAGTTTCTTTGTAACATATAAACATCAATATATCTTCTCTTTACCGGTCAATTCTTACTCTAGCCTCATTATGTTTTTGAGATAGCTGGATCGATTGAGACTAGTTTTCCTGGAGTAGATACTCATATTATCACTGAGCTCGAAGTTATTGGTCTAAAATATTCTTCACAATTTGATTTTGATTCGATTCAATGGAATTTCATCAGGCACAATAAATAAAATTGAGATAGTTTGTCAATGATTATGTATATTTACTTTCCAGTAACTAGCCAAAGACTATGAAACCTGGTCCGAATTGACAAGATAACTATTGTGAGAGCTTCAACAAGGAAAAGAACTGGCAATAGGTGGAATAGCTTAGGATCTTGGTAAAATAGCTTTGGTTCCTTAACTGATAGCTAATGACCTTAGTAAAATAGCTTTGATTCCTTAACTAATAAGTAAAAGTAAAAACCTTATGATTGGCCACTCTGTAATTAATGACATCACCTAATAAAGCTAATGTTGAAAACACAATTAAGTAAATAAAAGTTTTTTTCTCTCTAATAACTTAAGCTTTTAGATAAGATGCCCACGCGCTTCAGCATGGTATCAGAGCAGACAGAGGTCTTGGGTTCGAGTCTCACGGCCATCCAATATAAAAAAATAATTTCCACGTGCTTGACTCATCAAAAAAGTCTAGCCCGCACATGAGGGGGAGTGTTGAAAACATAATTAAGTAAATAGAAGTGTGCTCTCTAAAATAGCTTAAGCTTTTAGATGAGATGATCACAGACTTCAACAACTAGCATTAATTTTTGATATACTTCAGAATTACTTGCGTTTCAGGTCAAGTATCATAAGAATTGATGGGATGAAAAAAAAGGATCTCTTTTTATCTCTGTACTGATTCATAAATCTTGTTATCTATGCACATTTCAACAGTCGGTTACATTTTATTGTTAAAGCTGACCCTGACTTGCTTGGGCTGAGGAGTAGTAGTTATTGTTGCTGTTAGTCCTTCTTTGACAAAATCCCTTAGCTGATAGGGCACCTAAATTATTGACCAATTTCATCAGTCCAAAAATTGGTATGAGTAAAAGAAAGAGATTTATTCACTAAGTTCTGTTCGTGGACTCAATATATTTGTGGAACAAGCAGAGAATTGACAGGTTCAGTTTTGATAAGAGATTTTCAGAACTCCAAACATAATTTGAGTCTTTCAGTCTACCATCAGAGTAGAAGATATTCACATATTGCAGAAGTAGTTCTTTGCACTTTGTATTTCCTAAAAGTAAAATGAGTTTTGATTCCCCAAGAAATCAACAGAACTGATGGAACCACCAACAAGTTGATAAATGAATGGAACAGTAACAGTTTCAACGGCTTGCACTAAACAGTGTGTGGCAGACATGCATTAAAAAAAGCAAAAGAAACAAAAGGAGCCAAAATAGAATAACAGATCTTACTAAAGCAAGAAACCTCTCAAAACAGTGAAGCAATCATAACTACTAGTCTACTACTATAAATACACCCTCTGTACTTACCTTCTAACATCCCAAAGAAAAAGGAGCTAAAGAAACAAACAAGCCTAACCTTGAAATATTCCACACACAAGAAGGATGAAGGGTATCATCATTTCAGTGATTGCAGTGTTGGTCATGATTCAGCTCATGGCTGAGCCAGGACAGGCTCTTACCTGTGGTCAAGTTGATGCTTCTTTAGCACCTTGTGTCCCTTACCTTACTCAGGGTGGCGAACCTGGAACTGCGTGTTGTAATGGAGTGAAAGCCTTGAAAGTTATGGCTCAGTCTATAGTTGACAGAAGGACAGCCTGCAATTGTGTCAAGGCGGCTGCCAACCGATATGCAAATCTGAAGGATGATGCTGCTCAGGCTCTCCCTAGCAAATGCGATATTACAATGGATATTCCTGTCTCTCGTACCATCAACTGTGACATGTAAGCTTATCATCATATGATTATACATCTCAAGTACAGTTATTGCACATTTTGACTTGTTTCTTTTTGCAGAATCAACTGAATGATTCATTGCAGCCAGAAATGTGCCAGGCTGATCATACCAGAAATACATGGAACCAAGTTTTACATTATCTACTTATTTTGATGTATAAAAAGCTTTGAGATATTAAAATAATACAATACAATACTCTCTTTTGTCCTTCTCTCTGGACAATTATGCCAATGCGCATTTCATATTGCAGTCAATAAAAGCATATACGACTGTATGAACTACATATATAACGTTGGAAAGACAAAAGTTGTTCTGCAATATCGACGGGCATCTAGTTCAATGCCTTAAGTTTAACTTCTATACACTTACAGTGTAGAAAGACTACAGGTGACAGTCCATAATAAATAGGATTATTAACATGAAAAATAAGGCAGGTTACTTGCTATGAGAGACATCTAGTTCAATGCTAAATGCATTAGCCTTCTTTCTCTTGTGGATCATAAAGGTTGGGATTCCAGACATTAATGAGCAAAAAAACGACTAAACCAACTTCAAGAATTTACGAACTGCTCTCCAATTCCATTTGGCACATCAAGCAAACGTCATTTGATCAACCTTTAAGTTTCAAGAACCTCATGTCTTTAAAGACCACCCAATCCAATATATTCCAAGATAGATCAGTTGCTAAAGAATGTATATTTGCCAAGTGATGCATTCTTGAATTTGATCAAAATCTATCAGCAGTTACTGCAAATCTCATCATCTAACGCAGTTAGTTAAATCACATTTTTTTTCCATAACCAAGATTTGGCTTTGACATTATACTAATCCATTAAATTTGTCCATTGTACTTGTAGACAAAGTAGTCTAAGGCTCTCCGCCAGACAAACTGCAACTAAAGAAGATAAGGTGTTCAGTAATTCGTTTATATCACTCAGAAATAGACAAATGCCACTGGAAACATATATATGATTGACATGTAAAAGAAATGGAGATTCCAAACTAATATAAAATTCTTCCTTAATCACAAAAACATCACCGAGCTAACAGCTAACATCAGATGCAACTGTTTTAGTCGTCCACTTATTATCTCATAAACGTCAATTAATAATGTAGAAGAGGGAAAAAACAGAATGAGGTATCAGTCATAAATGGTCTCGGAACAATTTCTTTCTAAAATCGTACTATTTCACGAATTAATAATTTATTATATAAACATTACTAATGTTTTAGTTCTCATCACTGATTTGTAATGCTTACTGGCTCCAACCATAAGGAATTCCAGTTTCAACCTAATAATAAACTAAACAAAGTCAAATGCTAAGTTTCCAAAATAATTTTTTTATTTCAATATCAAACTATCTAATCCACAAAGGTTAAAATGATTTCCTCTTCAAAACTATATTTATTTAAAAGAATTTGACAACAAACCTGAAAGTAAACCTTGAACCTGCCAGAGCATCTCTACAGACACCATCCTAATGTCAAATTATATATTTCACATATTTGTATTTCTAAACAAAAGTAGTTTTTTTTTTTTAACTTAGCAAATTCAATTGAACTCTCTTTGCACAACATGGATCCGTCGAAGTTAGATGGCTAGCGCATTTGTAATGGAAATGATAAAGACTAAGTTATTCTAGCATGTTTTCGCACGTCCACAAAGTTAACTTGGAAATACAAAGCTTCAAAGAGAAATCCACATTACAAGAAGGCCAAATATAGCAATTTGTAAAGGAGCTCAAAACTATACCAAAATGTTTGAACTGGGAAAATCTCAGGAAAAAAAAGAAGAGAAAGAATAACAATAAGAAAGGGTGAGAGGAGCTCTAAAAGCACCTCCTTGTACTACACAGACATTAGAGAATGTTACACCTATCCTCTCGGTTGTTGTAATAGTTTTCCAAAGGGGTTTAAAAGGACCTGGGCTGCTCCACCCTATTGCCTTTAGGTTTTGGGTTAGATGCTCAGATTCCTTATTAGATAGTCCCCTCCCCGCAGATAAAAAACATATTAGACTTGTTCAGTAAGATTATCATAATCAATAATCATTATTACATTAGACCATATTCAGGCCATGTTACTTTCAACTGCTGTACAGAGTTAGGACAACATCCTTATGTCTAGCTGTTGAGAGTGGCAATTTGAAATAGGGATCTTAACTATTGTCAAATTTTGGAGGACAAATGCATCTTATTAATATCAACCTAACATTTTTTTTTAAGGAAATGCCTGGAAGTGTAATTTTCTGCAATCAATGAGGATAAGATTCTTCAGTTCATATACATGCCCAGAAAACAGCACAACAACTCCAGGAAACATTACAGCTGCAAGGGAAACTGTTTTGATCCCATCACTTTCTTCTTCTAATTGTTTATCAATGACATAAGAAAGGGAAAAGGCCAAAATCGTGTAACAGATTTTACATAAGCCATTAACTGATCTTTCTTTTATTAGCCATCTTGAGAATACTATATATATCCCCTTCTATGCCTTCAACTATACCAGTCCACAGGGAGAACCAAGAAAAGAAAACTAGTAATCCGAAAACTTCAAGTTTTCAACAGAAAGCGAATATGAAGGGAATCATCATTTCAGTGATTGCAGTGTTGGCCATGATTCAGTTCATGGTTGAGCCAGGACAGGCTCTTACCTGTGGTCAAGTGGATGCTTCTTTAGCACCTTGTATCCCTTACCTTACTCAGGGTGGTGATCCAAGTGCAGCTTGCTGTATTGGTGTGAAGGCATTGAAAGGTATGGCTCAAAACACTGCTGACAAGAGGGCTGCATGTAATTGTGTCAAGGCTGCTGCCAACCGGTATGCAAACTTGAAGGAAGACGCTGCCCAGTCTCTCCCTACCAAGTGTGGTGTAACATTGGACATTACTGTTTCTAAGAGCGTCAACTGTGACCTGTAAGATTTATTTTCTGCTTTTCAAGATAATTTTCACTTTTCATGTAATTCTTCAACTACATTCACTTTTGAGTCCTGACTGGTTATATTATTATCAACCATTTGCAGGATCAACTGAGATTGAGGTCATTGATGATGACGGTGTGGAAGGAATAAAGAGAGGATGACTTCATATTTTGTTCTATCTTTTTTCAAATAATAGTCCAAGTGATGAGAGAACTACTGCTTGTAATGATCAAAGTTTTACCGAGCATAAAGTGTTTCTGCAATTTCCCAAGATTATTGAACTGTGACATGGACAATTTGATAGTTTACTTTGGCTTCATCATCTTTCAAAAGATTGATCATTTACTCTATCTATGTCCCTCGTCCTATGAAGTATTCATCCCTAAAAAGGAAGCACTAACCTGGACTCTTCTATTAAATTTAGTAACATTGGAACATGATCTGTATGAACTCTGGTACATGCAATCAAATAGCATAAAATTGTTCAAGCTAGAATTGGATGTCTTCCTCCTAGTTAAGCTAGTATCATTCAGGCTCCATTTGCAGAAATTTGAGAACAAGATAGTCCATTTATTTTGATTAAAAGAGAGAAAAAGAAAAAACTCCTGATCAGTTGCAATTCAATTTATGGAATATAACCTTAACTTTTAGCAACTTCTTTCCTCTATAATACTGGTGCTACATATCATCAAGAGTACAATGCTAGGAAATATCCGTCAAAGTGCATCTAGAGAACTTTAAGTGCCTTTTTTATTGGAAGGGGCGGCAAAAAGACTAAGCGCTTACTGTATACTCCTATTTATTTCTCCTATTCATTCCTCCTATTCTAACTTGTAAGGATCCAAGACTGGACCATCTTTCAGTTGGACCATTCATTTTCTTGGATCGCAAGGATTCATGAGCTTCTATAATAGGCCTGATTCCAAATTCTGTTTTCCTTTACATCATCCATCTTTTCTGAGAAAACTAACAGTACGAAAGTTGTAGGGATGCAACATTATATCATTCATAAATTACTGAATTACCTCTCTGTTCCCCTTCCCTTTCCCAGGGATTTGCAAGCTGCAGTGACAGGTATTAATGATGAAATGAATTCTCGTGAGAACATCAATTGTACCACTATTTAGAATTCTTGGGCATAAGTATAAAAGGTCTGCGTCTCCCGGAAACAGCCTCTCTACCCTTCCGGGTACGAGTAAGGTCTGCGTACACGCTACCCTCTTAGACCCCACAAATGGGATTAATTTACTGGGTGTGTTGTTGCTGTAAGTATAAAAGGACAGAAAAATCATCACCAGTAAAGGACGAAAAAGAAACATCATTTCAGTAAGATTTCAATTAAGGTTTCTTTGTAGTCCGTATACTTAACAATCACCTAGTTGAATAAACTGATATCATCAGATGATTGGATTATCTTAGCCCCCATGAATTTCCCCTAGAATAATAAGTCATCCACAAACTTAAAAACATTAGTGCAGATTACCAGTATATGCCAGCAGTAAATTCTATTATTTAACTTCTACATTAAGATGACATTGGCATCATATACTTTAATTACTAGGTATTTTTAGGAGTTTCTCGTCAGGATTAATACTTAACTTCAGGATATTTATTTCCGAAAATCTGAATTTTGCTAGTGGTGCCAGAGAAATTGTAGTCAAGTCCTTACGCCGGTGTGTATGATCATCAAGATCTCTTTGTTTTCCCTCGTGAGTGATTATTAAATACTTGATATTTCTCTCTTACAGATATCTTCATGTTATTCACACGCAGGAGTGGCAAAATGGTTCAAAGAAAACAGTTAACCACCCGTCTTATCCACTAAAAAATGGGTTGGATAATGAACTTTTTAAAAACGGGTCAAATATGGATAAGAACCATATTATCCATTTAGAAAATGGATAACCAATGGGTCTAACTTTTACATTTGTAAAGCCTCAAATTGGGGGTTCCTCAAGTTAGAGAGACTAAGGCCTCATTTGTTTGCACTTAACGGAGGTCTGAATCTTAATCATTCAGATCTCAAACATTAAGTCTGTTTGTTTTTAAAGTCTGAATCTTAATTATTCAGATCTTAATCATTAAGTGTGTTTATTTTTTACTTCACAACCACTTAATGGGTCTGAACAGGTCTGTATGATTAAGATCTTTAACAGAGACTTAATTTCATTA
>MU728141.1:0-18664 GCA_026770625.1 Nicotiana glauca | reverse complement strand
TCCCCCCGGACCTATAGTGAGATTACCGCAAACTTGCACTGGTTGTTCTAAACTAAGGGAACATGTGGTACTAGTCAAAGCACAAAGAGCACCAGACGAGTACAAAAAAATACCAATTTATTCAGCTCTCTTTCACAATCTGTTTGTCCAAGTGGGATTGGTTTTACTTGAAGTAAGAAAAGAAACATTATCAGTCACACAGAGGAATGACGATTATCCATGTTCATTTAGTCAGTGGCACTGAAACACCATCTCTAAGTGGTTTTAAGTTCTATGGGAGAATTTGTTTGAAAGGAACTAATTTCTCTTATTCTTTGTCATTTTGTTTAGGAAGGAGTAATATTCTTTTGATTCACCCGGTGTGTGGGGAGGGGGTAATAGTTCCCATGCTGACCCCTTGAATCAGAACAATCGCTGATCAAATAATCATTTAGTCGTTTTTATCATTAGATGTCTTATTTCTGCTCGAATGTTCATTTTCAAAAATTCTGCTCCAATGTTCTCTGCTAAATGTTCTAATCATGCATCGAAGTGTGATCATCTGCTAGGGAAAAAACATTTATATTATTGTACAAATCATTTTGGGGGCCTTCTTGTTCCTTTACAAATGATATGCTAAGAAAACCAACCAAGTGATGCACAAATTATTGAAGCTCGAGGATATATTCCACAAATACGTTGGTTTGCATTGAAGTCTGATCCAAGCTAACTAATTTAAGAATCAAATGCATAAAAATGAGTTTGAGTTCATCTAATCCAAAAGCTTACAAGGAAATGATTATCAAAATAGTTACTTGATGCAATTAGTAAATAATATAGGAAATAAATCGATACATCAATTTGTATCTTATACTAAATAACATGCATGTTTACCTTTTTGTCATACTGGCACACAAAACAGAGATATATATTCCGCAGATGGCCAATTAAGGCTGCAAAAGAAAGAAAGTGGTTTTCAGATGCAAAAGAGATAATGTTTGTTGAGTTCTTTTATCCCTAAGCACCACTAGTAGAGAAAGGTGAAGCATCATCAATACCTGCAAAGAACTATCATAATATGTAAGACTATTTGTTCCTTTATTCTGAAACAAATTAGCAAATGACATAACAAGGAAACAAAAATCCGAAAAGAGATAACTGATATTACCACAGCAAAGAACAACTTACTTTTCTTAGAACCTATCATATTCCTATATATACCCTCCTAAAACACTGCTAGTCATCAACAAGGCCAATCAAGAATCCAGAGAAAAACACCTGCCTTAAAACTATCCTTTTTCTTACACAAAAACTGAAAAGATGAAGGGAATCATCATTGCCATTGCAGTGCTGGCCATGATTCAGTTCATGGTTGAGCCAGGACAGGCTCTTACTTGTGGTCAAGTGGATGCTTCTTTAGCACCCTGTATCCCTTACCTTACTCAAGGCGGCGATCCAAGTGCAGCTTGCTGTAGTGGTGTGAAGGCGTTGAAAGGTATGGCTCAAAACACTGCTGACAAGAGGGCTGCATGTAATTGTGTCAAGGCTGCTGCCAACCGGTATGAAAACTTGAAGGAAGACGCTGCCCAGGCTCTCCCTACCAAGTGTGGTGTAGCATTGGACATTACTGTTTCTAAGAGCGTCAACTGTGACCTGTAAGATTTATTTTCTGCTTTTCAAGATAATTTTCACTTTTCATGTAATTCTTCAACTACATTCACTTTTGAGTCCTGACTGGTTATATTATTATCAACCATTTGCAGGATCAACTGAGATTGAGGTCATTGATGATGACGGTGTGGAAGGAATAAGGAGAGGATGACTTCATATTTTGTTCTATCTTTTTTCAAATAATAGTCCAAGTGATGAGAGAACTACTGCTTGTAATGATCAAAGCTTTACCGAGCATAAAATGTTTCTGCAATTTCCCAAGATTATTGAACTGTGACATGGACAATTTGATAGTTTATTTTGGCTTCATCATCTTTCAAAAGATTGATCATTTACTCTATTTATGTCCCTCATCCTATGAAGTATTCATCCCTAAAAAGGAAGCACTAACCTGGTATCTTCTATTAAATTTAGTAAAATTGGAACATGATCTGTATGAACTCTGGTACATGCAATCAAATAGCATAAAATTGTTCAAGCCAGAATTGGATGTCTTCCTCCTAGTTAAGCTAGTATCATTCAGGCTCCATTTGCAGAAATTTGAGAACAAGATAGTCCATTTATTTTGGTTAAAAGAGAGAGAAAAAGGAAAAACTCCTGATCAGTTGCAATTCAATTTATGGAATATAACCTTAACTTTTAGTAACATCTTTCCTCTATAATACTGGTGCTACATATCATCAAGAGTACAATGCTAGGAAATATCCGTCGAAGTGGATCTAGAGAACCTTAAGTGCTTTTTTTATTGGAAGGGGTGGCAAAAGGACTAAGTTCACACTCCATATTCTTATCAAGATAACTCCTATTTATTCCTCCTATTCTAACTTGTAAGGATCCAAGACTGGACCATCTTTCAGTTGGACCATTCATTTTCTTGGATCGCAAGGATTCATGAGCTTCTATAATAGGCCTGATTTCAAATTCTGTTTTCCTTTACATCATCCATCTTTTCTGAGAAAACTAACAGTACGAAAGTTGTAGGGATGCAACATTATATCATTCATAAATTACTGAATTACCTCTCTCTTCCCCTTCCCTTTCCCAGGGATTTGCAAGCTGCAGTGACAAGTATTAATGATGAAATGAATTCTTGTGAGAATGCTAATTGTACCTCTTTTCAGAATTCTTGGGGATAAATATAAAAGGAAAGCAAATTCATCATAGCTAAAGGAAGAAAAAAACATCATTTCAGTTCGATTTCAATTAAGGTTTCTTTGTAGTCCGTATACTTAACAATCGCCTAGTTGAATAAACTGATATATCAACAGATGATTGGATTATCTTAGCCCCGTGAATTTCCCCTAGAACGATAAGTGATCCAAGAACTCAAAAACAGTAGTGCAGATTACAAGTATACGCCAACAGTATTAACTTCCATTGTATTAAGATGATATTGTCATCACATACTTAATTAGTAGGTATCGTTACGAGATTCACTTCAGGACTAATAGTAATAATGGATACTTATTTCTGAAAATCTGAATTTTGCTAGTGATGCCAAAGAAATTGTAGTCAAGTCCTTATGCCGGTGTGCATGATCATCAAGATCTCTTTTTTTTTCCCTCATTCAAGAGTGATTATCAAATTCTTGAGCATTTCTCTCTTACAGATATCTTCATGTAATTCACACCTAGCAACATAAAGCAGAGATTTTAGCACCCATGGCAGAATTTACTCATTGGTCAGACTTTAGTTCAAGTCGACCAACTCCTGACATATAAGTATGTTAAGAGTTTGAATAAACATGTTGACAAAAGAAGATAGGAAAATAAAAATCCCCCCCCCCCCCAAGGACCTATTGTGAGATAACCGCAAACTTGCACTGCTTGTTCTAAACTAAGGGAACAATATAGAACTAGTCAAAGCACAAAGAGAACCAGATGAGTTTCGGAAAATACCCATTTATTCAGCTCTCTTTCTCAATCTGTTTGTCATGTGGGATTGGTTTTACTTGAAGTAAGAAAAGAAACATTATCATTCACACAGAGGAATGACAATTATCCATGTTCATTTAGCCAGTGGCACTGAAACACCATCTCTCTTTCATCAGTTCTCATCACTTCCATAATTTCCAAGATGAATAGCTAAGTGGTNAGAATGGTAACAAATTTTATTCATCAGCACAAAGATTATGCTGGCAACAGTATTTACAAGGTACTATCCTTGTGAAATTTACAAGGCTTCCAAAAATTGTAGAATAGATTCTGCATCTCCTACAGAAAACTCTTTACACCAAAAGTGAAAATTTAAAATACAATTCATTTTATCATTTTGTTTAGAAAGGAGTAATATTCTATTGGTTCACCCAGCGTGTGGGGAGGGGGGTAATAGTTCCCATGCTGATCCCTTGAATCAGAACATTCGCTGATCAAATAATCATTTAGTCGTTTTTATAATTAGATGTCTTAATTCTGCTCAAATGTTCATTATCAAATATTCTGCTCCAATGTTCTCTGCTAAATGTTCTACTCATGCATCGAAGTGTGATCATCTGCTAGGGAAAAAACATTTATATTCTTGTACAAATCATTTTGGGGGCTTTCTTGTTCCTTTACAAATGATATGCTAAGAAAACCAGCCAAGTGATGCACAAATTATTGAAGCTCGAGGATATATTCCACGAAGACGTTGGTTTGCTTTGAAGTCGATCCAAGCTAACTAATTTAAGACTCAAATGCATTAAAAAAAATTGAGTTCATCTAATCCAAATTCAAAGATTTAGTTTGTATAAAAAAGCTCAAAAGGTAATGATGATCAGCATAGCCTAAGTTGCTCGGACACGGGTGCAGGTGTACGACACGGGTGCGGATCTAGAAGTCGGATCCTTCGACATGCAAATTCTAAGATTCGGGGATACGGATCCTAGTATGGATACGGGTGGGGGAATCTGGCTAAAATTAATTCAAAAAAAATTAAAAAATAAAAATATCTCTAAATTTGTAAGAAATTTAGTGGAATACTTACGTATAGCTTGTAAAGTGGTGGATTTCTTTTTTATTCTCAAGTTGTAAATAAGTAAAGGATTGATGTCGTAGATAAGGTATGTTATTTTCTTCAAATTTATCCTAGTTTTGGTTCTGATTTCGAGAATCAAATTGTATCTTGTATCCAATTTTTCCGCCTGTTGTGGCCAAAGTACCCAAAAATGTTTGACCAAATCCGATACGGATCCCATACCCACACCTAGGGGTGTACAAGCCAAACCATCAAGCCAAACCGAACCGACGAACCAAGTCAAACCGAAGAAAAAAACCGACTTGTGGTTTGGTTTGGTTGGTTTGGCGTTGGAAAATAAAAAACCGATCGCTCTTGGTTTGGTTTGGCATTAACAAAAAATAAGTCAAACCGAATCTAAACCAAACCGACGTTATATATAAATAAATTTTAGAAATTTTATACATAAAAAATAATCATTAAAATCTAATTTGTAAGTATTTTTTAAACTATTTTATAGTTTTCAATGTCTTGAGATATTATTTATTTGTGGGCTTGTAAATTCACTATCCACTAAGTAGATTTTATCTACATAACCTAAATATCAAGCCCAAACTAAAATCCAACAAGACAATAAACAATAAAATAGATTATTCCATATCTTACCTATGTTCCAATTCCAAAATCAAAGAAACCCAAATATTTGAAACCATTCCACCACATCACACGAGCTTCCTTCTTGTCATTTTGCTCACATAATTAGTGATTATTTTAGTGTTGAGGTTTATCAAGTTTACAGTGCTTTGCTTTGTCGCATGTTTGTTGTCATTTTCTATTATGGAAGGTCTTGGAATTATGATTTATACGAATAATTGGTATTCCTCATATATTATTAAGAAAAATAGTAATCATGCAGATAATTGGTGATTATTTGATATCTTTTTCAAGAATAATATAACTAAAAAGGAAAATCGAAAAAAAAACCGAAAAAAACCGAAAAACCGAAAAAACCGAAAAAACCGACTAAAACCGAAACCGAAAAAACCGAATTTATGTTGGTTTGATTTGATTTATGAATTTAGTAAACCGACATAATTGGTTTGATTTTGGTTTAATAAAAAACCGAACCAAACCGCCTCATGTACACCACACCCATACTAGTGTCGTGTCGACACGGGTGCGGCACCTAAACTGAAGTGTCGGAGCAACTTAGAGCATAGCTACTTGATGCAGTCAGTAAACAATATAAGGACTAAATTGATAAATCAATTTGTTATTTATATTAAACAACATGCATGGTTTACCTTTATTTTCATGCTGGCACACAAAACAGAGATGTTTATTTCGCACATGACCATTTAAGGTTGGAAAGAAAGAAAGTGGTTTCTGATGCAAAAGAGATAAGGTTTGTTGAATTCATTTATCTCTACGCACCACTAGTAGAGAAAGATGAAGCATCATAAATACCTGCAAATAACCGTCATAACATGTAAGACTATTTGTTCCTTTCTTCTGCAACAAATCAGAAAATGACATAACAAGGAAAGAAAAATCCAAAAAGAGATAACTGATATTACCACAGCAAAGAATAACTTACTTTTCTTAGCACTTATCATATTCCTATATATACCCTCCTAAGACACTGGCTAGTCATCAACAAGGCCAGTCAAGAATCCAGAGAAAAACACCTGCCTTAAAACTATCCTTTTTCTTACACAAAAACTGAAAAGATGAAGGGAATCATCATTGCCATCGCAGTGCTGGCCATGATTCAGCTCATGTTTGAGCCGGGACAAGCTCTTACCTGTGGTCAAGTGGACGCTTCTTTAGCACCATGTATCCCTTACCTTACTCAGGGTGGTGATCCAAGTTCAGCTTGCTGCAGTGGGGTGAAAAGCCTAAAAGAATTGGCTCAAACCACAGCTGACAAAAGGGCAGCTTGCAATTGTGTCAAGGCTGCTGCTAATAGGTACGCAAACCTTAAAGACGATGCAGCTCAAGCTCTTCCCACCAAGTGTGGTGTCACTATGGATACCCCTGTCTCCAGAACTGTTAACTGTGATATGTAAGCTACTCTTTTTATGCATTTAGATTTTAGATCAAAGTTTAATTCACTATTAAAAATTTCTTCTCTGACTTAAATCTTTTTCTGCTTTTTCTTTTCCTTTCTGTGGACAGCATCAATTAAAAGACAGGAGGAAAACAAAGAGCATCTGCAAGAAAATAAAGAAGGATGACTTCTCAGTGAATCCTTATATTTCTTTTTGCCTATATTGTACTTCTTCTCTTGTAGCGTAAAATAATGGTTCTGAAATTCGTGACATTGGAGAACCATTTTTCAGTACTCTTTAAGTTTTATCAAATATTCAAGCATTCTGATGCCAAAATTGAGTATAGTAAGAGCAATTTAATTTTCAAGCTTTTTATGCTTCCTTTTCGACTGGTCATCACTTAAAAGCGCAAAATGGAAAACTAATGACCCATATAAACGCTAAGACGCAAGAATGCGCATCTTGATATACACCAAAAAGAAAGAAAAATAACCAAAAAGAAAACAAGAAAAGAAGTCCCCAGCAAACTAACAGAGACCAGAGTTAAACTTGTGATGAACAACCGCTAATTATTTTCTCATGGCCAAATGATGAAATAATTAGTAGTATCTCAAGAGGTCAGAGATAATCTTAACCGTTATTCTGTAGCAGATAATTTATCCCCAAAGGAGTACAATGAACAAATTGAACAAGAAGAAACAAAGTAAAAATCACAACTTGATGATCCATAACTTATATTATCGGAAAGCGCCCCCTTTTTTGTGAGTCGATTATCACACATTTCTAAATTTTCCAAATGAAATTTGTTTGAAATAACCAAGTGCGAGTCGATAAGTAAGTGAGGAAGATTACCAAGCACAGAAGCACTTGTCGCCATTGCTGAGGTTACTTCGCGACCTTTGTAACCATGTTCTAGAATCCAATCTGACGTATGCACCCTCTAAACATCAAAATATAAAACTGGAAGTTTCACCTAATTAATTCCTGAATTCCCTCTAATTGTGTGGGCAATGGCCGATTTTTCTAGCAAATCCGTAATAATTACAAGGCCGAGATGCAGGGAATATCTCTTGAACAGTAGTCAGTTTAAGAATGTGGTAAATTATTTACTTTTTCTTTTTTGTACTAAATAGGAAATAGTCAAACATTGTTTTTTTTGGATTGAAGCCACAAAACCTTGCTTCTCATAAATCTCATAGAGAAAGATGAAGAATCATTAATACCTGCAAATAACCGTCATAACACAACATGTAAGTCTATTTGTTCCTTTCTTCAGCAACAAATCAGGAAATCACATAACAAGGAAACAAAAATCCAAAAAGAGATAACTGATATTACCACAGCAAAAAACAAACTTACTTTTCTTAGCACTTATCATATTCCTATATATACCACCTTCTTAAGACACTGGCTAGCCATCATCAAGGCAAATCAAGATTGTCTCAGTTTGCACCTCAAAACCATCCATTTTCATACACGACAAAAACTGAAGCAAAGATGAAGGGAATCATCATTTTAGTCATTGCAGTATTGGCCATGATTGAGCTCATATTTGAGCCAGGACAGGCTCTTACTTGTGGTCAAGTGGACACTTCTTTAGCACCATGTATCCCTTACCTTACTCAGGGCGGTGATCCGAGTGCAGCTTGCTGCAGTAGGGTTAAAAGCCTAAAAGGATTGGCTCAAACAACAGCTGACAAAAGGGCAGCTTGCAATTGTGTCAAGGCTGCTGCTAATAGGTACGTGAACCTTAAAGACGATGCAGCTCAGGCTCTTCCCACCAAGTGTGATGTCACTATGGATATTCCTTTCTCCAAAAATCTCGGAATCCGGGCACATGGGCCCAGGGTCGGAATTTAGGAAACTTGTGAAAAAGGTTGGAAAATTACTTAAATAGTTAGAATTCGACCTTGTAAGCCTTTATTGATTAGTTCTTACTTTATTTAACTAGTTTGTGATCGTTCGGCTCCGAATTGAGGGCTTGGGCTTGTTCTTGATATTGAAAGTGCACTTTGGAGCGAGGTGAGTCTCCTTTCTAACCTTGTAAGAGGGAAATGTCCCCATAGGCATAATAATTGAATTACTTGTCATTGTTTTCGGGGGCTACGTACGCACCAGGTGACGAGAATCCGTGCGTAGCAACTATTATGCTGAGTCTGAGTAGTTTAGGACCCATAAGCATGTTTTACGTGATATTCTAGTACAGTTTGATTAACTTGGATTCGTATGAACTCTTTTGATTAAGAAGAATGAGACTAGAGAATGACCCTTATCCTGTTTGGTCCTTTAAAAGAGAATAATTGGCATTTCTATGTATGGTTCCTCCTCATGTATATATTGATTGTTGTTGTTGCTCGTCAATGAGCTTATTTCTGTTTGACCGCATCGCACGGGTGATTCGCGAGCGGGGTAATAGATGCATCTATGGTTCGAGCAGTTCGACCCTCGGCAGTGGACAATTTACTTTTATGTTGGATCGGGCCGTACGTTCCTCGATGATTATCTGCGCATGATTTATTTGGCATTCTATTGTGGGTTAGACTTCATAATTGTTTAAATATATAAATGGACGCCCATGATGAAAATTTAAAGGAAGAATTGTTGTTTTATACTTACTAATCCTTACGATTTGAGTTATTTCTGCTTATTATAAATTCTCCTCATTTTTCATGACCTTAGTAAGTATCGAGTCGACCTCTTGTCTCTACTTCTTCGAGATTAGATGGGATACTTACTGGGTACATATTGTTTATGTACTCATGCTACACTTATGTACTTAATTGTACAGGATTTGAGGCAGGTGGATCTGGTTATCATTCTGGTGCACACCCGTGAGCGGACTTGGGACTTCTACAGTGAGCTGCTTTTCCTCCATGCCAACCCGCAGCCGAAGAAGTCTTTCTCTTGTACTTTTATTTTTCTGTCTATCCTGATTCAGACAGTAGGATAGTATGATATTCTTTTTGGTGTATATTCTACTAGCTGCCCGTAGCTTGTGACACCAGGTTCTGGCACACACTTTAGTAGACTTGTTCTTGGGTTGTATTATTGTGCTACTTACGTCGTCTATCACTTTCGGCTGGAATCCAATTGGAGTATTTTATCTCACTTAAATTTGATAATATTAACCTAAAAAGTTAGGAATGTTTTCCGCACTTGGCTTGCCCGACAATGGTGTTGGGCGCCTTCATGACCTATTATGGAAGGGGGTCGTGACATATTAAGCTATGTTGACTACAAATATGTTTCAAAATAATATTAGTTATTCCGCACTTTAATTTTTATCATTCAGACTTTCAGTATATCAGCATGTGTTAGTTTATCTTCCGCATTCAGTATGTTATGATACCACATGTTGATTCAGTAAGCCAGTTGGTTCGCTCGGTCACATGTAGTCAGGCACCGAGTGTCGTATTACGTCCAGGCCCAGGTTCGGGGCGTGACAATTTATTAACTAGGTATGAAATATAATAAAGAAAGAAACAAAGAAGGATTTTTAACCCATATCAAAAGTAAACTATAGGACTTATGGTGTTAAATATGTGATGATATTTTTATAGCTATAAAAGCATATCATTAAAAAATATAATGAGAAGTCATATAAATATGTGTGTCGGTCTTTTTTAGACAGATTAAAAGAAAATAGTATCATATCTATATCTATCTATATCTATATTATTATAAAAGCATGAATACAACGTTGATTTACAAAAATAACCTTATAATATTAAACATAATAACTCATATTAAAAGGACATAACCGAAATTCTAAATATTAGCCTTATAATCCTATTAGCTTTAAGTTACTACTCACGCTAGCTTCAAATTAAATGCAAAAGTACTTGTCGTTATTTTCATGAGTGAAGTCTAACAATGAATTTGACCCATTTACTTATCCACGTGATAAATGTTTACAATTTGGTTCCAACAATGATAGAGAAACAAATTTTGAGTCCAAATTTATTTATTACTCTATATTTATTAATTGGAAGAACTCATAGAGAAAGGACATAATTGGAAATACCTTTTTTTTTCACTACAGTACCTTCTATGCTAATTTTTAATAGTTAAAATTAATAAAATCTTGTCTATTAAATTCTTATTTAAAATATGTAGGAAGGTTTAATAAAATCAATTTCATAAGAATCCTCAGTGTTGGCAATACATTACCACTACATAATATCCAATACGAAAAAAAATAAAAGTGATATTAAATGGAATGCATAAGGAGTTGAAATTGAGAAGAAGAAGAAAAAATACCTCCACGATAGTATATTTTTATATTATATTTAAACTTTTATTTTTTAAATAATTTTTCATGTAATATTGAAAAATACTCAATCATTAAACAACAACTAAGAAAATATTTAAGAATATAAATATGTGTGAGAAAGAGAAAAGAAATGGTTGGTGAGAGTCAATACCACTAACGATTCTACAACATAAAGATCTAAAAGTAAAATGTCATATCAATCTTTTACTCTTTGAAAATAAAATTTATGATGGATACAATTATAATTAAGATTAAATAGTCAAAACAAGAGATGAACTAAGATTAAGATTTGAATCAACATAGAATAAATTATTTTTTATGTTAAAACCAAACAATTAAATCATTTAATCAATTATTTAGCAAGAGAATTCAACTCAATTATTTTTTAAATCCATCATATGAGTAAAATTCTTATTCAAGTTAAAAAAAATCTTATGATCCATAAATTTATTCCATAAAAATAGCGTTAAACACAAAGTAAAAAGGTTAGTATATTATTAAGAATCAAAATGATATACAAGTGTCTGAGAAAGCACAATCAAAGCTAAATCCTAAAACAGAACAAGTTTTCAAGACTATATTATAAAGAGTCAACTCCGGTATAACATGATTATTCTTTTTAGATGCCTCCGGCGGAATCAAAATAATATTTCTATGTCATGCATTACTTGCAAATATCATATCGAGAGGCATGGCACTGTTAGCAATAATAGTAAGTGGTGCACAGTCACGACCCATTTTCACAATAGGTCGTGATGGCGCCCAACACCCTTACCGGGTAACCCAACGCGCGGAATTTTAAATAAGTCCTCCCTCTTTACATTTTTGCCAATTAATTTCAGAATTCTCTTAAATAAAGGTTAAAAACAAGTAATAACCATTAGGGTACCCAAAAATTATTAGACAACTCCCAAAAGAATAATCTACTAAAGTGTGTGCCAAAACCTGGTGTGATAAGTTACGGGCAACTAGTAGGATATACAAAAGTACAATCCTATCCTATTGTCCGAAATGGAATAGACAGCAAAAAATAAATAAGAGAAACTCCATCAAGCTGCTGAGCAGCACAGGAGGGGGCAACTCACCGTGGAAGTCTCAGGATAGGTTCAGTGATACGCACCAGACTGATAGCCAGATATACCTGCCTCAGACCCTGTACAATTAAGTACAAAAGCGTAGTATGAGTACATAAACAATGTGTACCCAGTAAGTATCCTGTCTAATCTCAAAAAAGTAGAGACGAGAAGTCGACTTGACACTTACTAGGGTCAAAATAATATGAGATATAAATTACATTGTGCATGGGTAAAAGTAATCAAATAGCAGTATGTAGCAAGAACTAACAGGTTCTCTCCTAAGTAATGTCACCACTGGCAACTTCATTTCAGGGCACTTAATAATCTAAATCATAGAAATTCTGAATAAAACAGGCACAAATAGTTCTGAGGTCGTACGGCCCGATCCATAGATGCATTTATTACCCCGCTCGCGAATCAACCATGCAACGCAGTCACATGTAATTAAACATATCAACAGACAGACAATGACATATAACTGGAGAGAAATTACTAAATGCATTATCATCTTCCCTTTTAAAAACCAAGAATGATCATGTTCCTCTTAATTAATCTCATTTATCATAACCACCACGGTCAAACAATCTAAATTAAACATAGAGTTGCAAAGATACTACATGAAGCATGTTTTTGGGTTCTAAACTATCCGGACTTAGCACAATAGTAGACAGAGGCGGATCTAGGATTTTAAGATTGTGGGTGCACCATTGACTTTAGCATAAAATTGATACTTGTCATAACATCAAATGAATGTGAAATTTTTACTCCCTCCAATCCATATAAGTGACTTTTTTGTATTTGGCACACTAGAGAAAAAGGTATTTTGACTAAATTACTGATGATAGGCTATAATTACGTATTTTAATCGTTTATTACACTCTAATTTACTGCACTTTAATTGAGTTTGAACTTTAATTGCTAGTGTTTTGCACTAATTGTGTGTTTTATGCCTTATAGGAGTGATTCCGAGCTATGTAGATGTTATGAAATGAATTCAAGTGATTTAGAGCTTTGAAATCTGAGCAAAAGCCCAAGGAATTAAGCCGGGATCGTGTTCGGGGATCAACGGATGATAATTAAGAACGAACGAAGAATCGAGTAGGCATATTGCGCGCTGTCTAGTAAAATGCTAATAACTTTTCGCTCCGAACTCCGTTTGGGCTCCACAATATGTGGTTGGAAAGCTAATTCAAAGGGCTGCAACTTTTATGTTTTATATTTTTTCAAATTCCAAACAGTCTGCGGTCAGGTGCGCGGCCGCGGACAGAATACTATGCAAAATCAGTGGTCAGGTCCGCGGTCTAATCCGCAGCCACGGACGTCCTGACCTGGAAAAGTGTCCTTTTAGCGTAAGAGAAGGTATAATAGTTTGGGACCAACCTTACTTGGTATGTATACATGAAAAAACGGTATTTTGAGAACCTTTGACATACTTTTGACATAATTTAGACCTAAGAAGGCTAGAGATTTGACCTAAGGAGGCAAGAACACACTAGGAGCAAGGCGGAGAATTCTTCTACGAGTTTTTCACTTCCTTCTTCCTATTTCTATTATTGGTTATGAATTCTAGTATTGTAGTTAGGCGTACTATTATGAGTAGCTATTTGTTATCTAGGGTTTTGATGGAACCTATTGGAGGATGATTTTCATGTTCGTTAATATAGATTTGTTGTAGCTTTTCTCTATTTGTTCAACTACGTTTATATTGTCGTTGGTTGAAGAGCTCTCAATCGACTGTGCCTATTTAGTATGTATTACTCGGGAGAGAGTGCATATTTAGGTAGTTGTTGAACAACATTACTCCTAACGTATATGAGGGATCAATACGGAGGGTTTAAAAGTGGGATTAGGGATAACGAAACTTTGGTGCGATCCGAGTGAGTCGTACTTAATGCCAACTAGCGTAATTTGGGAGAATATGTCTAGTAAATTGTGGTAGTTACTCAAAGAGAATTACAACACTCAGAGCGCTCATGATCGGTAAAGAAAACTTAGGCAACTTTATAGGAAACGTAGCGGAAAGGATTCCAGCAATAGGGAAAATCATAACTCTAGACCTCCTTAATCTTATCTCCAATCCTTATCCTTGTTAATTGATAGTTTTACTGCTTTCTAGTATTTGTTAGTTAATTAGATAAAAGTAACATCATAATCTTTATAATTAGGAAATTATTTGGACTTGTGTTTTGTAGCGATATTGAAAAACTGTAGCTAAGCCTTAGTTCTCTGTAGGATTTGACTCTGGACTTGTAAATCAGATTACATTTGCAACGACCGCTTAATCCTTTTTATAAGGCATAGTTGGGCGTAATCAATTACCCTTAATTAAAATTTACATATTATTAACTTGACACATTGGGATATGTAAATAAGGGCAATTGTTTTTTAAAAAAAATTAATTTCTTCTTGATTATGTAAAATGACACTTATTTTGGACTAATAAAAGGCCAAAAAGTCACTTATTATGGATCGGGGGGAATAATATTTTATGCCATGTTATCAATTGTGCACATTATGCAAAGAGATAAACTATACTCTTGTTAATATATATTTATGTTTTTATCATCACAATTCAAAAAGTTTTATGGCATTTGACTAATTTTTTATATGCAAATTGCTTACGAAAAATAAAACTATATTTTGTACTAAAAATTTAGACAAAAACATCCATGGTTTGATTGAAAAGAATATGTTAAACTCGTATAACTTAAGACTTTGGATTTTTAATTTTTTGTTTACCATGAAGCCTTGGAGATTAATAGTGAGGAGAGAAAAAGAAATAAAAAAATGAAAGGAAATGGTAAAAGAGAAAAATAGAAAAAATACTAAAGGACAAAATAGGAGAAAATTTGAACTAAATATCAAAATGGCCATAGGGTTTCGAACAGAGGCAGATCTAGGATTTTAAGATTGTGGGTGCACCATTGACTTTAGCATAAAATTGATACTCGTCATAACATCAAATGAATGTGAAATTTTTACTCCCTCCGGTCCATATAAGTGACTTTTTTGTATTTGGCATACTCTTTAAGAAAATACTAACTCCTAGAGAAAAAGGTATTTTGACTAAATTCCTGATGATAGGCTATAATTACGTATTTTAGTAGCTTATTACACTCTAATTTACTACACTTTAATTAAGTTTGAACTTTAATTGCTAGTGTTTTGAACTAATTGTGTGTTTTATGCCTTATAGGAGTGATTCCGAGCGATGTAGATGTTATGAAATAAATTCAAGTGATTTAGAGCTTTGAAGTCTGAGCAAAAGCCTAAGGAATTAAGCCGGGATCGTGTTCGGGGATCAACAGATGATAGTTAAGAACGAACGAAGAATCGAGTAGGCATATTGCGCGCTATCTAGTAAAATGCTCATAACTTTTCGCTCTGAACTCCGTTTGGGCTCCACAATATGTGGTTGGAAAGCTAATTCAAAGGGCTGCAACTTTTATATTTTATATTTTATATTTTTTCAAATTCCAAACAGTCTGCGGTCAGGTCCGCGGACGCGGACAGAATACTATGCAAAATCCGCAGTCAGGTCCGCGGTCTAATCCGCGGCCACAGACGTCCTGGCCTGGAAAAGTGTCTTTTTTTGCGTAAGAGAAGGTATAATTGTTTGGGACCAACCAAACTTGGTAAGTATACATGAAAAACGGTATTTTGAGAACCTTTGACATACTTTTGACATAATTTAGACCTAAGGAGGCAAGAGATTCGACCTAAGGAGGCAAGAACACACTAGGAGCAAGGCGGAGAATTCTTCTACGAGTTTTTCACTTCCTTCTTCCTATTTCTATTATTGGTTATGAATTCTAGTATTGTAGTTAGGCGTACTATTATGAGTAGCTATTTGTTATCTAGGGTTTTGATGGAACCTATTGGAGGATGATTTTCATGTTCGTTAATATAGATTTGTTGTAGCTTTTCTCTATTTGTTCAACTACGTTTATATTGTGGTTGGTTGAAGAGCTCTCAATCGACTGTGTCTATTTAGTATGTATTACTCGGGAGAGAGTGCATATTTAGGTAGTTGTTGAACAACATTACTCCTAACGTATATGAGGGATCAATACGGAGGGTTTAAAGGTGGGATTAGGGATAACGAAACTTTGGTGCGATCCGAGTGAGTCGTACTTAATGCCAGCTAGCGTAATTTGGGAGAATATGTCTAGTAAATTGTGGTAGTTACTCGAAGAGAATTACAACATTCAGAGCACTCATGATCGGTAAAGAAAACTTAGGCAACTTTATAGGAAACGTAGCGGAAAGGATTCCAGCAATAGGGGAACTTAATCTTGTCTCCAATCCTTATCCTTGTTAATTAATAGTTTTACTGCTTTCTAGTATTTGTTAGTTAATTAGATAAAAGAAACATCATAATCTTTATAATTAGAAAATTATTTGGACTTGTGTTTCGTAGCGATAATGAAAAACTGTAGCTAAGCCTTAGTTCTCTGTGGGATTCGACTCTGGACTTGTAAATCAGATTACATTTGCAACGACCGCTTAGTCCTTTTTATAAGGCATAGTTGGGCGTAATCAATTACCCTTAATTAAAATTTACATATTATTAACTTGACACATTGGGATATGTAAATAAGGGCAATTTTAAAAAAAAAAAATTAATTTCTTCTTGATTATGTAAAACGACACTTAATTTGGACTAATAAAAAGGTCAAAAGTCACTTATTGTGGATCGGAGGGAATAATATTTTATGTCATGTTATCAATTGTGCACATTATGCAAAGAGATAAACTATACTCTTGTTAATATATATTTATTTTTTTATCATCACAATTCAAAAAGTTTTATGGCATTTGACTAATTTTTTATATGCAAATTGCTTACAAAAAATAAAACTATATTTTGTACTAAAAATTTAGACAAAAACATCCATGGTTTGATTGAAAAGAATATGTTAAACTCGTATAACTTAAGACATTGGATTTTTAATTTTTGTTTACCATGAAGCCTTGGAGATTAATAGTGAGGAGAGAAAAAGAAATTAAAAAAATGAAAGGAAATGGTAAAAGAGAAAAATAGAAAAAAAAATACTATAGGACAAAATAGGAGAAAATTTGAACTAAATATCAAAATGGCCATAGGGTTTCGAATCCAATCTACTGAGGCACCAATTGCGAATTTTGAGCATGGGTGCCTATTGCACTATCATGCAAAATCTGTACAAAATTATAAGGGAAGCCCAATTTTAGTTGTAAGAAGGATGGGTGCACATGCCCCACATTTCTTCAAGCGGATACGCCCCTGATAGTAGCTACTTACGGACTCTCGTCACCTAGTACGTACGTAGTCCCCGCATTTAATGACAATTTATTAGATTATATCACCTATGGGGACAATTCCCTCTTACAAGGTTAGATAGGAGATTCACCTCGCTCTAATGTGCACTTCCAATACCAAGAATGAGCCCGAAATCTCAAATTGGAGCTGAACAATTCAAAACTAGATAAACGAGGTAAGAACTAGTCAATACAAGCTTACAAGATCATATTCTAACTATTTAAGCAATTTCCCACCTTTAAACACAATTTTCTAAAATTTGACCCCGAGCCCACGTGCCTGGATTCCGAAATTTTTCAAGGGAAGTTGTTCTTCATAACCCAAAAATCAATAATATATGATTTCTAACTCATTTCATAATAATTTTCGTGGTCAAATTCAACTCTTGTCAAAACCCTAGGTTTTTTCTCTAACCCCATGATTTCACCTTAATACTAGTGTTTAATCTACCCAAGACATAAGTATTAAACTAGAAATAGGTAGAACAAACTTACCTCAAGATACTAGGTGAAGGTGTTCTCCCAAAAGCTCTAAAATCGCTCAATGGAGGAGTGAAATATGGCAAAAATGGACTTAGAACCCGTAATAAATGAACTCACTGCTTCAGCGATTTCCGCATCTGCGGTCCCGCACCTGCGAAGAAATGGCTGCATCTGCGGAGTGGCTTCTGCGGTTCGAGAGCCGCTTCTGCGGTTTGGCCTGGCCTTCCCTAGGCCGCATCTGTGATAGATGGACCGCATCTGCGGTCTCGCACCTGCGGTCCACCAACCGCAGGTGCGGTTATAACAGAAGCAGCAGTTTCAGCACTTCTCAAAATTTTCCACTTCATTTGAGCCTCGTCCGATTGACGCTTGGGGCTCCCGGGCCCCGCCCGAACATACCGACAAGTCTGAAATCACGAAATGGACCTACTCAAACCTTCGGAACGCCCGAAATAACGCAAAATCTAAGAATCACCCCTAAAACCAATTGAATCAAATTTATGAACTTCAAGTTCTTAATTTTCCATTAACGGGCAAAAACGCCCTTAAACTACTTGGATTGACACCTAATTTTGCGAGCAAGTCTTAATGTTATATTGGACCTGTAATAGGCTTCAGAAGCAATATATGAACCCGATACCAACGTGATCAATCATTAATTAGTTTCTTTAAATCTATAGAATTTCAATTTAACAATTTCTAATAAAAATTCATTATTCGGGCTAGGGACCTCGGAATCGGATTCCGGGCATACGCCCAGGTCACATATTTTCTTGCAGATCTTTCAGAACCGTCAAAATACGAATTCGGACCCGTTTGCCCAAAATATTGACCAAAGTCAAACTTAGCCTTTTAAGAAAATCCTAAGGAGTCAAATGTGCATATTTCAATCCAAA
>MU728138.1:34762-59862 GCA_026770625.1 Nicotiana glauca | reverse complement strand
GGAGGGGGCTACGTACCGAGGACCCGCGGGATCGTCCGGCTTAGTAACTTGTCCGGCCTCTTTCTTATTTCAGGGCATTGACACTAACAGAATAAGGAGTCTCAACCAGTAAGCACATCCCCGGAGGTGAGAAGAGAAGGGTTTCAGCACAGTTTGTATATACAGTTCAAATAATATCAAAGCGGTAAAACATTTAGCACAGTAGGCATGGAACATGTTGGAAAATCAAATAACACCAAATACAACAATTATTTTAAGCTCGAATTCTTAAACCCTGAACCGAAGTTCTGGGTTTAATTCCCCAGCAGAGTCGCCAGAGCTGTCACACCTCCTTTTTCCCTTACTTGCGAGGGCGTAAAAGGTGTTTTTCCACTTAAAGGACAATCGGAACGGGATTTAATTATTAAGATTTTAGAGTCGCCACTTTGGAGATTAATGGTGTCCCAAGTCACCGGTTGAATCCCGAACTGAGGAAATTATTGACTCTGTTTAACAGTCCGCGAACCAGAAATCCGAGTAAGGAATTCTGTTAACCCGGGAGAAGGTGTTAGGCATTCCCGGGTTCCGTGGTTCTAGCACGGTCGCTCAACTATTGTATTTGATTTTATCTGATTTCAAAATACGTTCTACCTTATGTGCCTTTTATTAGTAACTCGCTTTTATTTTTATTTTAAGAAGAATTGTAACGTCGTGAAAATGCGTTTCTAACCATGTCGCACCAGTGCACCCATGGTTGTCAACCCATTTCGACTCCGTTGGGATTTGGATTTGGATCACATAAATGTGCACCCGAATTTAAGAAGGTAATTTTATTAAAAATGCGCTTAAAGCAACTACGCGTTTATTATCTTTGGAAAAGACCCTGAAATTTGCTAAACGGTCCGTCCGAATTCTAAATATTTTACACAGCATATATTGAGGGCCCCGCGATTTTATATTTTTTGGGCGAGGCTCGTCTCATTTTACTTTTAAAGCCAACCTAAGGAGCTATATTTGCATTAAGTAAAATATTTTGATCCAGTTTTAAAGCTAGTCCATAATGGGCTCTCATGCAAGACCAAGTACAATCAAGGAATTCAAACTAAGACTCCGGGGTCTCATTATGAAGCTATACGGGGAGCTTTTGTGGCCTAGTTTTGGCGAAAAGCCCAAATCGATTGTATGCATCAAATGGAAGACAGGCCCAAATTCAAGGGATATGAGGTCCCACGTCTAATTTTTAACTTGAGGCAAAGACTGAAGACGCAAACGGATTCAAATTAAATAAACGACCAGCCACCACTCAAAACTATTTTTTTTACCCAACAATGACTATCAGTAATGAATCAACCCTTTTAAAAATAAGTAGGAATTGCAAATTTTATGACTAACACAATAGCAGGGATTTCAGGCTCTCACAATTCGATTCCAATAGGGACATGACTAAATGTATTATTCTCATGCGGCTCTCATGACTGGTATAATCAAAGTTGAAATTGCCTATGATGTTCAATTACTAAATGTAGATCATTATTTCAACATTGACTACAAAGCTATATCATCAACGATTTTAGCATCAGATGTTTACTAATAACCATCAATAATCTTCCATAATAAACTATCATAGGCCAAATATCACATTCAACTAAAACACACATTAAAGTGAAACCAAATTTAAACTGATGTTTCAGTTCTTCTCACAAGTCAAATGAATTTAATAGTCCTATACAATCTCAAACAGTCTAATTACATAAGTTATTCAAACAAACATAATTACTCTACACTAAAACAACACTTGGAAAAATCAGAAATCAACTCAAATGGCATTTCATTTTATGTCCACAAGCTTGAAGGTTACAGGATATGTACCAGGATGTTGGAAACAAGAAGAAAAAGAAGAAATCAGCAGCGGTAACAAGTACTGGAGTTCAACCAGTCAAACACAGCAATAATGGAGTGATTTCGAACCCAAATGGATTCCCAGGAAAACCAGTAAAAGATCTCAGCAATTCAACATCCGATAATGACCAAAATGAACTAATTAAACCCCAAAGCTATCCGAAATCACACCAGCACACTTCTGAAATTTTCAATGACCAGTAAATTAACTCAGGAATGCAAATCAACCTTCAAGGGTCGAGATTAAGCTAAAAGGACTGGAACAGCCAGTATTTTTTGATTTTTGGTAATTTTCTACTGTTTTTGTATTTTTGTAAATATTTAGACTCAAAATTGAAGTCTGGAAATTGAGAAAAAAAAAGAACTCTAGAAGGGCAGATTTTTTCAGAGTCTCCAAAACCTCCTTGTTCAACGCAAGTGCCTGCCTATTTATAGGCCAAACTTAGGGTGCATTTCTGATTTTTATTTTACTTATTAGTCCTTAGTTTATTGCTATTTTTACCCCCCTATTTCTCACTTGTACCACAAGTAAGTACACTTATTATATTGACATATACACATAAACCCATTCTAGAAGATTCCATACCTATTATAATTCTTATACTACCCTCACCTCAATTTGATATTTACTATTTGTAATAAACCTACCCTTTTTGCATGCCCAAACTACCCTTGTTACCCCTTAAAATTACTGCCAGACCTACCCTTGACTAAGAACTAACTGAAGTTAATTACATAAATGAATTAAACAGCTATATCCAAACAAGTTATCCTAACACTATCTCAATTAACACTAGGATTGAACAAACCATTAATACCTAACTGGAATCAATCTCAAAATAATTCCCAAATCCAATTTCATATGAACAAACAAAGGACAAACCTAATTAAACTAATGATTAGTTGTCGAATTGTTTAAACTTTAGACAGAAATTCAGCAAAAGCAAGAAATCAAAATCAAACTAAAAGAAACAAGCAAGAATTCTACTAACTAACATGAAATCAATTACTAAAACCTCAACTAATCTTTAATCAAACTTCATGCAGAATATGAACTCCAAAATCCAGTTAATTGCTAATCAACCCTAAATTAATACCTAACAAGTTGATTGATCAAAAGTAATTAGCACAATAATGACAAACGACAGTTACCCCCAAAAGCATGCATCACTAATTAACCTAATTTACCAGCACTTTCAGCAAGTAAAAATCAAAACATGAAAACAACAAATAAAATCAGAATAAAAAAAACGGAATAAAAAAAAAAGAATAGACGACTTACTAAAACAGAACTCCGGCTGACCAAACATCGGAATCCTACAGGATTCATGATCCGTAACATCCCAAATGGTGTGTTTTCCAAAGAAAACACGCTATTTGGGATACTACGATCAGGAATCCCCAAGGATTGGGTTAGGGTTTTTGGCCGAAAAAATTTGATTTGAAATTTGACGATTTCCAGCAAGATTCGACGGACAAGCTTGGTAGATTAGGATAGAGGAGGGGAAGAGGAGTTCATGGTATGAATTTGGGGATTTTTGGCATACTTCGAGTCTTGGCCGGAAAACTTCGATTTGATATTCGAAGCTTTCCGGCAAGATTCGAAGGAAACCACCAGGAGGAATGGGAAGAGGGTCTCATGAGGAAGCTGGGGTGTTATTTTGGTGGCCGTTGGCGTAGCTGGTATTCGCCGGCGGTAGGGTTCCGGCGAGGGGACTGGGTTTATTCGAGGTGATTTGGTGAGATTTGAGGGAAGCCACTGGCAGGCATGGAAAGAGGAAGGGGAGGTGAGTTCGTGCTGTGAATTTGGGGTTGAATAGACGCTGGTCGCCGCCGTGGGCGATTTCCGGCGGCGGAGCTGGGCGGAGCCGGTGGAGATGCAGAGATACGAGGAAGAAGAGTGTTTGTCTCTAGGGTTTAGTCTGATTTTCAGACAATTTTATTAGAAATAGGAGAACTAATGGTGACCGTTGGATGAGGATCAATGGATGGCCATGATTGATTTATCTTTAAAAAAACAAAAACAGCGTAGTATTGGCTAGATACTACGTCGTTTTGGGGTGGTCTTAGGGCGGACTGGGTTTGGGAAATGGGTTGGGCTGGCCTGGGAGGGATTTTGTTTTGGGCTAAGTAAAAATATTTTAAAAACGGCCCAAATGGGCAACTCATCAGCTTTTAATAAGCCCCCTTTTCTTTAATTCCCTTTCATTTTTCTTTATTCAATTTTATTTTTGTTTTCATTTTTTGTATTCATTTTATTTTCTGATTTTATTACAATGCTAAACTAAAAACCTAATTCAAAAATTAAACTATTTTGAATTCTAAAATTATTTGAAGGAAATACTATTTAAAGATAAATGCAACAACGAAGTGCCAAGAAACTATTTTTTGTAATTTTCTTTTATATGTAAACAATTTTACACTACTAACTAACACTGAAATATGAAATTAAATCCCACACACATGCCACATGTATTTTTTTGTACTTTTATATGATTTAAAATGCACAAGTAAAATGCAATAATTACCAGAAAATACCACAAAATTCACAAGAAATTGTAAAATAGTAAAGAAATATTTTATTTGAATTTTTGGGAATTATTTGCTTAGGGCAAAAATCACGTGCTCACAACTTGTACTCGTGGTCAAAATCGAATTTCAGGAGGTTCAGAGTTGATCCAGGTGGAAATTTCAAATTCAGAAGCATTAAGTTGAAAAAATTGACCAAAGATTGAGTTTTGAGTAAATGACCTTGAAATCGGGATTTGAAAGTTCCAATTGATTCTTATGATAATTTTTGACTTGGACGTACATCCGGATCGTGGTTTGGATGAGCCGGGAGCGTTTCGGTGCTTATTGCAGAAAGTTAGCATTTTAAAAGAAATTTATAAATTTGGGTTGAAGTGTATTTTAATGTTATTGATGTCCTTTTGGGATTCCGAGCCAGGGAATAGCTCCATATGGTGATTCTGATCATAGGAGCGCATCCGAATGTGGATTTGGAGGTCCGTAGGTTATTTTCGGGATCATTTGGTGGAAGTTGGGAATTTGAAGGTTTTGGGAAGTTTGACCGGGAGTGGACTTTTTGATATCGGGTTCAGATTCCAATTTCAAAAATTAGAATAGGTTCGTTATGTTATTTTTGACTTGTGTGCAAAATTGAGGTTCATCAGACTTGATTTTATAGGCTTCGGCATCGAATGTAGAAGTTGGAATTTTTTAGTTTCATTAGGCTTCAATTGGGATTCAATTCATGCTTTTAGCATTTTTTTGATGTGATGTTAGGCCCTTACTAAGTTCATATGATGTTTTAGGACTTATTTGTCCATTTGGTTGGGTCCCGGGGCCTCGGGTGTGTTTCGAGTGTTATCGGATCATTTTGGGCTACTTCAGATGCTGGTTTCTGATGTCTGGTCTTGCTCTTCGCATTCGCGAGGAGCCTCTTTTGTTCCCAAAGAAGGATTTTGTTGTTGGGACTTCGTGCTTCGCGTTCGTGAAGAAGGAATTCTTGCTGTCTGTCATCCGAATTTGAAAGCTTATGTCTCGCAATCTATAAGGAATTTGGAGATGATCCAAAAATGAAATTTATAGCCTTTTGTGCCTGGTTTTAAGAATATCAAACTATTTAACATTAAGAGTTATGTAAAAATAGTTATGGTTGGTACACTACATTCTGTCCGGGAAGATGTTTGGGAATCGCAAAGAAGAAATTTGTGTTGCACAAGGATGATTTTGGCAGCTAATATCTCGAAATCTATAAGGAATTGGAAGATGACAGAAACAAAAATTGTAGATCATGGTGCCTAGTTTTCATAAAGTTAATTTTTTTGTCATTTGGAGCTTTGTATAAAAAGTTATGACCATTATACTAGAGTTTGTCTGAGAAAAGTTTGGAAATGGCTTTTGAGAATTTTGTTCATCGCGAATGCGATGGCAGGCTCGCGAACGCGAAGAAGGAAGTCGGGACAGTGTTATAAGTCCTATATTTCGGACGTTTGAGCCATTATTTCGTATTTTTAGTTGGGAACCTCGGGATTTAGCAATTTTGGAGAGGAATTTCACCACAAAACTTGCTAAGCATTCTTGACTCGCTTATGATTATATTTCATGAATTGAATTGGTTGTCAGATTTTGTAAGTTTCGTCGGGTTCTGAGACGTGGGCCTCACTGCCAACTTTGAGCGGAGTTGGAAATTTTTATAAATTAGTAAATTTCAAGCATTTGAGTATATTTTTGATTAATTTACATGTTGTTTAACTAGTTTCAGATTGAACGGCACCAAGTTGGGGCTTTAGAGAGAAATTGTGACCGGAAAATGGATTTTAAGACGAGGTAAGTCTCTTTTCTAACCTTATAAGAGGTAATTTACCTCATAGGTAAAATGAATTAATATGCGCTTCTATTTGTGGGGGATACGTATGTGCGAGGTGATGATAGTCCATACGTAGCTACTAATTATGCTTATGTCTGGGTAGTCTTAGGTTTACACCATGCCTTGTTGGCACTGTTATTTGATTATGCTTATTATTTGGCTTGAATAGAGCTGAGATTGAAGATTTAAATATTTAAACGTTTTCAATTTGAATTTATTATTTTTGGAAAGAATTGAGGAATATTGTGATCACTTTGAGAAATCAATATTCACTCGTGTCGCAAGTATATTCCGCGAGCGAGGTAAATTCCACTACTCTCATGGGAAGTGGGCTGTTCGCCTCGGTAGATTAATAGATGCATCTATGGTTCGTGTTGTTTAACCCTCGTCAGGGCACAATTTATATATTTTTATGTTAGATCGGGCCATACGACCTCAGCATAATTCGTTCCTGAAAAAAATTCTTGGAGCCCAATTATAATTGATTTCGTTTCATTGGCTGAGAGAATTTTTTAAAAGCAAATATACCACTAGGAATGCTGCCTAGTAGCTAATATATAATAAAATCCTAAAATTAGGTCCAAAGCTTACAAGATGTCCAAAACTAAATACAAATCTTACAAAACCACTAGCTGCTATAAAGATGAAATAACTAATATCTACGGAACTAGATATTATAACATGATAAGCTGCATGCTTCATTCTCCAGTCATTGTATGTGAATCCAATAGCCAGGGGAAAAATACCAAAGTAACACCTATCAAGCTCTCACTAGGCGCCAAGGTATGCATTCCATTAGAAATAGACAAGGCTAGCATGAATTCAAAATATTTGAACCACTGAATTGAGGCAAGAAAAATCTACGAATCATCAATTTTGCTCTAGAATGAACAACTCCATATCGTTTTCCAGTTCAAACAATGCCGTATACTGAATTTGACCAAAACATAGTGCATCTACTCACTAAACATCCGTAACATGTATACTGAATTATCATCTCCAGACTGAGTGTTTGAACGCACTAATACTGCTGGAAAATGACAACCCAATACACAATATAACATAAGGAGCAACAGATGATGAGATGTGTTGTCAAATTGTATTGCATTGTGTATTGTGTTCAAGCATTTATACAAAGAACAAATTGCAGTAGCAGCTTCATGTGACAATTTGACCCGAGCAATCATAATATGTAGTAAGATACCTCCTGATACCATTGGATCCCAACTTTGTTACTTCAGCGTAATCTGCAAGATTTGAGTGCATAGTGCATTCAACGTTGTGATTCTCCATATTGTTGTGCAAAGCATATACCTACTATTCATCAGTGTTATGCCCTGTGATTTTATGTAATAGAACACCTCATGCCTTGCATTAACTAATCCATATAACAGTAGAATGGCACAAGAATGACCATGAAAACATGCTAATACCACTGAAAAATACCCTAACATTATACATTATAGAGCAATAACCAACAACACAAGGCCAGGCAGTATCAGTTAAGGTCTTCTCATCAGTCAGGAGCTTTCCTTTTAGCTACTCTCACCCTAAAAATAGGTGTTTGTGATTTGTCAAGATTGATTAGCCTCCTTCCTGTACTAGGCATCTCAGAGAAAGAGTGAAACTGAATGTTACCTGCAAAAGAGAAAACAAGGTTAGCTAAAAAATCAACTACTGTATTTCCCTCTCTTAGGACATGTTGAAAGATTATATTGTAATTCTCCTTAATCTTCTTTACTTCCTTCCCAATGTTCCAAGGTATCTACCATTTGCCTTCAATAATCTTCTTCATCACCAAGGAATCTATCTCAATAATGAGTGGATGAAGCTACTTTTGATCATAGTATGAGAGCCCTTCCACTATTGCCCTTGCCTCAACTACTATATTAGTTGAAATCCCTATTTCTTGTACCTTTGAAAATACCACATTTCCAATATCATTCCTCAGAAAGACGCCATAAGAACTCGGCCTAGGCTTCCCTCTATAAGAAAAATCAGTGTTAGACTTATACCACCTCTCATAAGGTAGCTTCCAGGTAATTCTTTCGGTAACAACATAAGGCTTGTAGCCTTCAAAGTACCTGACCATTTCTGGCCCCAGTAGAGGGATATTGGATAACCAAGGATATCTAAATCTATATAGAAAGTGTAGAGTTTTTTTCACCTCATCTACAACCCTATAAAATGATACTGAACCTCCTCCATGCTTCATTAAATTCCTCTTCTTCCAAATCTCCCACGAAATAATGTCTAGAACTGCTTGAAATAAAGGCTTCAGCTTAGAACAATATTTTTCATTCCACCATGCTATAATCACCTGATGTACTTGTACTATGTTAATGACCAATCCTACAACTTGCAAAAAGACTTTTCGTACCCTACTAGCGCCATCATTTCTAAGGAAAATATGTTGGAAAGTTTCTTCTTGTGGTGGAAAGCAACACCAAAACTTAGACACAACTAATTATCCAGCTCTCCTCCATATATCATTTGTTGGCACCTTACCTTTTCAAAGCCTCCATAGGAATAAAGAGATCTTAAATGGCAATCCCTTTGTCCATAGCAGCTTGTATTCTGGATTTGGATGAGCCCTATGCCTCAATATTTGTGAAGCACTATGTGATGACCCGCCACATCATCATGCCACATAGGCGCCATTTGGCATATATTAATTCCATGTGGAAGCTGACATAAGAAGAAGGCTAGCATTTGTGAGAAGATTCTAGAGAAGTATGGACATTTCCTTAGGAAGAACCTAGATCTTTATGGATTTGCTAGGAAAGTCCTTGGAATCTTCTAGGCTTGTAGAGAATTCTAGAGAAAGCCCTTATCTTGTAAATATCAAGGACTTGTATAATAATTAATATTTACACACTAGCCCCTAGGAGACTAGTATATAAAGGGGGCCATTCATTTGTAATTCATCAAGCAAAACAATTCAAGTTCTCTCTAATACAAAGCTTCCTTTAACAATTCTCTTGTGTTCTTTCTTCCATTCTCTTAGCGATCTTGAGTGTAGTAAGGCTAACTTGGCATAGCAAGAACATGAGCAAGTTGTGCAAGATCATGAGCGAGTTATCTAGTGCCGCACATGTACTTAGTTAATAACTAAGGACGTGACAACGTGGTATCAGAGCGAAGGTTTCAACTAAGGGAATGGCGAACGACAGAGAAATTAACGCTGCCAACACCCAAGCCAACGTCATCCAGGATGCTGCTGGCAAGAGCGGCCGTGGCAAAAAGAGGAATGCCACCAATAAGAGACAAGAGGAAGACGACCAAAGTGGATAAAGGTCTATGTACTATTAGCACATGGGATCAGTTCAAAGCCGAGTTCAAGCGGCAGTTCTTTCCAAACAATGTCCTGTAGAAGGCAAGGCGCAAGTTTAGGGAATTGAAGCAAACTGGGAGCATACGTAGCTATGTCAAGGAGTTCACTACCCTTATGCTTCAAATCCCCAACCTGACCAATGATGACTTGTTGTTCCACTTCATGGACGGGTTGCAAAATTGGGCTAAGCAGGAATTGCAACGCCGACAAGTCACTGATATAGACCAATCCATAGTGGAGGTCGAATCATTGATGGATTTCAGGCATGACAAGCACGACAAAGGCAATGGCAGATTGTCTCTTGATTTTTTAAACTTGAAAAGTAAAAGTAGATATTTTTTTAGCATAGTAGACAAGTAAAAACTGACCAAGAGAATAAATACAATTGTTTCTTATTTATGGTACTATAAAATTTTCTTATTCTTCTATATCAACTATCAATTGAATTCATATAATAAAAAGAAATATTTTACCGGGCTAATTATCTAGTGTTACTGATAATAGGGAAACAAAAGTTTTGAATTGAAGGACCAAAGTGCAAGGATGAATGAAATTGACATAGTGAGATAATCTCACATCTTTTCTCTAATTATTTATATTCTGTTTCTATTTTTTCCATGTATATTTCTTATACTCAAAATGTCCTCAAAATAGTGTGTGTATGCACATATAAGCATGTCCATGAGTTTTGGTATTTTTTTTAGTTTTTAAGATTTTTTAAAATCGATTTACTATCTATTTTAGCAGTACAAAATTCAATAATTATTCTCAGATTATCATTTTTTATTTCCATACTCATATTTACACCAAGATATAATTAAGATAATTTTTGCATATTTTCACAAATTTATTTGGTATTTTTTAAGTTAAATTGCATAAATTGTAATTATAGCGTATATTACAATTAACAGCATTTTTTATAATTGTAAAATAATTTCCAGTATTTTTAGATTAATATTTATACATCATTAATTAGTGCGGTACCTTTAATTTATCTTTAAAATCATTTTAACTATTTTAAATAAAATAAAAGAGGGAAATTGGCTATTTAACGCATAGCCCTTTATTGTTTCAATTTTAGCCCAATTTAACCCCAACCCTATCAGATTTAATTATACCCAATTGACCCAATACCCAAACAAATCTGCCCCAGCCCAATATCTAAACCAACCCGGTCCAGCTCCGAATTAATATGAGCCGTTGATCAAATAAGATCAACAGCCCAAATTATTATTCCTTAATTAAACTCTAACCTAACCCCCTTTGACCCTTCATTTTTCGAGACCAGTCTCTCTCTCTATCTTTCTCTTCCTCTCCTCTTTCTCTCTAGAACCTTCTGGTTCCTCTTCTCCGATGACCTTTACCCTCTCTCCGGCTACCTCCAGCCTCGCCTCTTTCGACCACCAGCCGCCTTCGAGCGTTATCTCGCTGGTTCCCTCCATCCCTGAGACCCCATGAGTCTCCACCATATAAGACGGTCACTGAAGCCTTGCACGAGTTTGTTTCCAGTCTTTCTCCGATGGGTTTTGGTTCGACGATGCTATAAATACCATTATTCTTGAGTTTCACAGCCAGGTTTCTCTTACTTCTCACTGGTTTCTTCTGAAACCTTAATCTTGACCCAAACCTCTTGAATCTCTATATTTCTAATTATTTTTAACTCACGCCTTTATGTTTTGCACTAGTCTCCACTCGATCTTTACAATGGCTCATGTTTTAAACGTTTTTGTTCCCTTTTTGAAACTAGCAGTTATGAACCCCTTTTTAAAATCACTTTATTTTTTTTGATTTTGAGTACTAATTCATGATTCTTAGTACTATTTCTAAACATTTTGCTTAAGTCTGATTAGCCCTAGCTTTATATGTTTGTGTTTGTATTATTTGCTCGTTTGTGTGTTCTTCTGGGTTCTTCTCTGAGTTCCGTGCTCTTTGTTTTAATTTTGTTGCTAGTGTTTCATCCCCCTACCATTCTGTGTACTTCGCTTAAGGTTTCTTTGATTGTTTACATGGTGATTTTATACTGATTCTTACAAACCCTCCTCGAGACTGTGATACTTGCCTTATATTGTGATTCTGCATATTTTTCCTATGGTTTGGTACTGATTTCGAATTGCTTCCTTAATTTGTGGGATAATTTCCTCGATTAATACTGATTTCCTAAGTTTTCAATCTTGTTCATTATTCTGAAAATTATTTTCCAGAATTAAAGTGGTATTTTTCCCTATATGTTTGCACAAATATGTTGATTGATTTGCCTGACCTATTTTCTTAATTAGAGTATCATGCACCTAGTCTTTATTGCATACTTTATGCTATTCTATTTCCTTATGTGATCATACCATGCTTTGTGATTTCGTTCCTTTTAAATGACTGCTTATTACCGTTTGACTTTGATTCCTTAATTAAAGGGGAGTCTATATACTGATTGGATTATGATTGATGACAGTTCCTTAATTAGGGACTGCTACCTTGTTCGTTTACTCGTATTCAGTACTATAAGTATCCCCCCCCCCCCCCGTATCTTTTGAAAAAAACAACGAACACATTGCATATCACAAATACACACATCAATCACATTGCTCTCTCTTGTGCTATTTCTCTCCTTTTCTCTCTTGTGATGTTGTTGCTCCCTATTCCTGACTGTCGCTAGCCAGTTGAAAAGCTAAGGTTAATATTGTACTTAAACTTGGCTTTTGCATTCTGCTGTGTTCTCTTATTACTGGTATGTTCTGATTAAATTCCATGCTCCAAACCAATATGGTTATTACTACTTCAGTGTGTTCTATTCCTAATTGTTTTCTACTTATGCTTCTGTTGTGCAACATGTGATTGATTCCTGGTTTGCCTGTTGATACTTGCATGCTCATGACTACTGCTTGTTCCTAATCTTACCTGTTATGACTAATATGCTGTTACTATTTACTTTTATGTCTAAATCTGACTATTTCAAAGTCTATTTAAACTCTTTTACTTTTGTGTACCCATGCTTAGTAAGTTTGTATTAAGTATCTATATCCTTTGGTGATGTCTATTTGATCTATTTGTCCCCTTTGCCCATTATCCTTGTGTGTAACTCTCCAACTCTGTGTAAACTCTTTAAATTGCCAATTTTCCTCTCCTTCCTGCACTTCACACTACTCTTAGTGAATAGGTTCTACCCCCTTCGTGTGAGCATTGTTTTGGGTACCTCTGAGTACTCACTGAACTTTAACACACAAGGCTGGTAATCCCACACTGCACCTGTCGTACATTCTACTAAGTGTTTGGGTGCTGGTATTGGCCAGGGACCCCATAGAGCTTTGCCGCACCAAGACGATGGCAAAGGCTGTGAAACTCGAGGAGTGAGTTTGGAAGACTGGGCCTGATTGAAGGTTTCATATAGAATAACTTCTTATTTTGTTCTTTATTACTGTAATTCAGCTATCATTAGTTTGTAATAATTTATAAATTAACGATTGGGGGGCTGAATAGTGAATATGAGGGGGGTTTATGCATGCTTAGTTTAAATAATGGGTAGAAAATATGCTTCTAGGATTTTATTCACTTATCTTCACAATAGACAACCTGTATAGGACATGCATATCATTCACTAGAGATCCTGCTTTAGGTTCTTTACTCTCAGCCTATTATCATGTTCATCTTGCAACCATGATTAGTTAATAACGAGCAAATAATTGTAATAAGCAAATAATTGTTGCTACATTCTCATTGGCATTTAGAAATCATGTTTTAGGAATTTCTATGTGCATTAGACATCCTGTTACTTAGGGTGTCATACTTGTCTGAGTTGCAATTGTCAAACGCCTGATTAGCATGCTTAACCTAATAATACAAGTATGGTTAACTGTTGTGTACCTCTTTTGAAACTAAAAAAAAGGATCAAATAGGCATGTTCACTCTTTAAGATAATTAGACAATGCATACAATGTCTAGGCAAACTTTAGGCTTGATCAGAATCGATTAATCATATTGTTACCAGTTTAAGATTAACCAGCCTCTTTTAATTTTGAACTCTGCCACTCCTATTCTTGCTTTGACCCCTTAAAGTTCACTCTGTTTTTATTAAAAATCCTTCGCTATCTGGAAACGATTTTGAAATGGTGCATCTATTTACTCTCACTGAGTTTCTGATTTCTTATGTTTTCAAACTACTGTGCTACAATTCTCTGCCCAGAATCACGCTATTTTACTTGCCCCACACCTCATTAAGCTACTATCACTATTTCATTTTTTAAACCCCGCTTTAACGGTTCTTTTCACTAACTTAACTGCTGTTACCTATTCCTTTTTTTGTAAAAACTCCTATCTTTGAGACCTTGAATGTGTTTGAGACGTGCTAATTATGTGTTCACTTGTTGAGGGATCTGTGAGCTTTTATTTGTCTTTGTATGTTCCCTTTATGCAGTCCTATTTGTTATGTATGTCGCTTAGCATTTTAGCCTTTAAACCTAAGGGTTCAGCCTAGTCCTTACCACATAGGAATAGTGTTCCTAAATACCCTCCAGGACTTATAGGATGGGACGAGTAATAGCATTCAATAAGTATTCGTGACCAACTCACACGTTTAATAGCTTTTACGGGGTGGGAAGGGTAGAATATGGAGATGATGACCGATGCGCTAATATCACATGTAGCCCCTTTCTTTGTGGAGCGATTACTGAATATTGCATTGATGTGATCCATATTAATCATAAACCTGGGACCCCTCTCCCTTTGTTTGCTTTCATCTCTTCTCGTGAAACTATTCAAATCTTTTTCATAAATTTCTGCCCTCCCTACTTACCTTCAAAAGTTTTTATCTTATTTACAATATTGTATATTTTAACCCTTGATTGTTTACTTGATTATGTGAAGTCACAATATAACATGGTCGGGAACCACACTGGTGGATCTTGAGGGGTGCCTAACACCTTCCCCTCAAGATAATTGCTCATCAAACTCAAACCCCTTCCTAGTGTCCTAATGCACTTTAATAATTAGGTGGTGACTCTTCAATTTCAAAAACCCAAATCCCAAATGGAACGAGTCATCATCTCAAATGTCATAAAACCGATTTCGGAAAAAAAGGGGCATCGACAGCATGGTGACTCTGCTGGGGAAATTCTTTAGGCTTTTACTGCATCATGTTATTTGTGACTTTATTGCTTATTTATTGCTTTTATTTAATGTCTTTATCTCTCTTCTACTTTGAAACTGACGTGGCTCTTTGTTTCTTTTCTTTAATGCTTTGTTTTACCATTTTCCTTCAATATTGTTGTATTTATGAGCAATTATTGTAATCATTACTTTATGAATGTGCAAATAAGTGACAACTTAATTCATTCTTGTAACTGCATCTTCAACATCATATTCCACTCGTGCCAAACAAAATACCATAGCAATGCTTATAATGAGTGGTTGCGCCCTTCCGATATTATCACCCCCTAAATTTGGCAAAGGCGTATTTGCGATAAAACCAGTCGATCAGCGGTGCAATAGACGGTTCCTTGCCTTTCCCTCTTGAGTTTTCTTCTCAAGGGTACCAATCTAATACCCCATATAAAGCTTACTCTATTTAACTGTGCATGCATCATGGTCAAACCTAGCCGAGTCAGTTATGGTGTCCACATAATGACTTTTTAAAGTAGCCTTGTCCAAAGTCCACTGGGTTTTCTTGAAACTCAAATGGACGCCACCATATTTTATGAGTTTATTTGGAGAACTAAATGCCATTTATGCTAATTACTGGTTTAAATAAGTCGAGTCCGGCAGGGTAAGGGTCTAACACTTTGTTTTGTAGAAAATGAGGTACGAAGTCCCTAGATTCAGCATGGTAACCAATATACACCCAAGGTTGCTAAGCTGGTGGGAAGATCTTCACTCTAGTGATCAAACTCTCGTCTCCAAATATTTGGGAAATTTTCCTTCTCTTTTGGAAATCCAACCCGACAACAAAATCATAGAGGCTGCAACTTTATTCTGGGATAGCGACAAATCTGTATTTCGCTTCGGGGACCTTGAAATGACACCTTTGCTCGAGGAAATAGGAGGGCTAGCTGGTATTCCTTAGGAGACTCCGGGTTTGCTTATGCAAGAAAATCGCAAGGGTATGGGCTTCCTCAAAATGATGGGACTAAAGAAGAATACAGACTTGACTTGCTTGAAGGATTCCTACATTACTTTCAACTATCTGTATGAGAGGTACGACCATATCAAGTCCTACCGCACTTACCCAGATGAATTCGCCCTCATATCATAGGGGTATATCCCCAGAAGAGTATTCGTCTTTATGTTTTGCTTTTTAGGGATGATAGTGTTTCCTATGAAGAAGTCTAGGATCCATACCAGACTGTCCACGGTCACCATGACTTTGATGGAAGGAATTGGCGGGCATCCTTTTAGCATAGTACCCATGATTGTTGCTGAGATATACCGAGCCCTAGAAAAATGTCAACAAGGGGCCAAACACTTTGAGGGTTGTAGATTATTACTTCAACTCTGGCTCATGGAGCACCTCCAAAAGGGTGAATATCGGCAAGAGATTCTACGCAGAGGCTGGGATGATCATATCGCCTTCCATCAGCCAAAACAAATGAATTATATGCCTAACATGTTTGCTCAGCCAGAAGATGCCAAAGGGTGGGTAGAGTTGTTTGAAAATCTGAAAGAAGACAAAGTGCAGTGGATGTTCGAATGGTTCCCTACTGAAGATTTCATCGTCCGATTTCGGGACGCACCATTTCTTATACTCATTGATCTAAGAGGAACTTATCCCTATGTCCCTCTCAAAGTCATGAGACAGGCAGGAAGAAAGCAGGTCATACCAAAGGTCAACAAGATGAGTCACTTCAGGGCCGACTTTCAAGACGACGATAGCCCTTACAAATGTCAAGCCCAACACATGTGGCATTGCAAAATCATCTTGGGAAAGGACTCCATAGAACCAGACAGGTACCATGCCGGTTATACTCCCTAGTATCCAAGTTGGTTGGAGGACGATCATGGTGGGTTAGGACAACCCGGGTTCGTTCGAGGCCACAGGTTCATCGACAAAAAGGCTAAAATGCAGGTTAAGCACAATCAATTGAGCAAGAGGATTCGGGAGTGCGAAAGCGAGCACCAGGAAATTCATGAAGCCCATCAAAAGTTGATTGGAGAATGGAAAGATATAGTTGTCAGCGCCAACAAGCGACTAGTGTGTTTGGAGCGGGGTTTGGTAGAGTTGGAAAGGAAGTTCATCTAGAGGATCGAAAACTGCCAGAATGCTGAGGGAAACGAAGAGGACACTTGGCTAGAGCCTATTTGCTGCTGGGACTGCGTAAGCTGGTGAAGCTGTTCGATGGAGCTAAAGATGTCGAGTCTGAGGAAGGTCCTTCTGGGACCAATTAGTTAGGAGTCTTTCCTTTGTTTTAATGTAATAAGGCCAATGGCTATTAGTAACATTTTATTTTTTTCGCAAATTTAGTGTCGTTTTGGGATTCGCCTTATTCTTATCAATAAAATGAGGCATTTAGCATTATAAGTTCTCCAAATCAACTTATCGCTAGGCCTACCTCAGGCACAATGAGGCACCCAAATTAGGACATGATTTATATTCTTGCACTATGTGTTTAAATATTGCAACGTTTTCTTCTCAAAACCCTTAATAACTTGTTACAGTGCCCTCCCCAAAAGGTTAATTTGTGCACTTTGGCATCATCATCCTACTCCACAAGATCTAAGGGCCCTCCACCTCCTCCTCCTCTAAGTCCTATCAGAAACAAGAGCAGAAGAAAAATGGAAGATTTGAATAACTCGGCTGAAATAGTAGAGGTTCCTCAGGGTATTCAGGTTTCCAAAGAAAATGCTGCCCAACTCGAACAAAATTTATTGAAATTTCAGGAAGAACTAGACCAAGTTCGGAACTTGGCAAATTTATCATTTTCTCTCACTACTCCAGATGTCAACTTTCCCAATGCTCAAAATCCTACACCTCCACAAAATATCCCGAAACCACAAAAACAACACGTTCCCCATCAACACTGCAACACATGTCACACTTCAACAACACCCCAATACTTATTCCCGAACCACTAAACTCCACAAATCATCATCCCCAAAACATCCCTATCTATGTAGAAACCATACCGCAATCTACTCAACCTATTTCAAGCACACTAAAGTCTAATAACAAAGACTCTCTTATCAAGAATCTGGCCGCAGAACTCAAGAAGCTCCCTAGCCAAGTCCAGGGTGTTGAAAGAAACAAAGGTATCGAGGGGCTGAATTTTGAGGCCTTTGCATTCAGCCAGATGTCGAACTTCCTGAGGGTTACAAACCTCCCAAGTTTGAAATGTTTGATAGCACAGGGGATCCCAGAGTCCATTTGAGGACGTACTGCGATAAGATGGTCGGAGTCGGAAGAGATGAAAAGATTCATATGAAGCTCTTTATGAGAAGTCTGAAAGGGGATGCTCTATCTTGGTACATTATCCAAGACCCCAAGAGTGGACGAATTGGGTAGGTATGGCAACTGATTTCATGGACGGGTTCAGATTTAATACGGAAAATACGCCAGATGTATTTTACATCCAGAACTTAAAGAAGAAACCCACAGAGACATTCCGCGAGTATGCTACTCGTTGGAGATTAGAAGCTGCTAAGGTCAGGCCGGCTTTAGAACAAGAACAAATGAATAGGTTTTTCATCCGGGCTCAAGACCCACAGTATTATGAGAGGTTGATGTTGATTGAAGGCCAGAAATTCTCCGATATCATCAAACTAGGAGAGAGAATCGAGGAAGGCATTAAAAGTGGTATAGTCACTAACTTTGAAGCATTGCAGGACACCAACAAGGTTCTATAGTCTGGCGGCGCATCCAAAAAAAGGGATGTGAGTGCCGTGATGGTTGCACAGAGAACGAAATCCCCAATAAAATACCAAGCCTACCCGATACCTCCTATCACATATCAACCTACCCCAAATTACCAAGCACCCTCGCCCTCTTACCAAGCTTCACCACCAACTTACCAATCATCTCCACCCCCACATATCAACCTACCTCACCAAGATATTCCCAACCCACAACCGTCTACCAAGCCTATAATGCTCAGCCCTCTCACTATCAATCACTTCCCACCCGCCAAAACTTCCCTAGACCGCGACCTAACTTTTACCGTAGACCTCCCAAACAATACAAAACCATCCTCGAACCAATCAACAAGCTGTATGAAAGGCTCAAAGCTGCTGGTTACGTCACCCCTATCCCTGCCATAACTCCAGAAAATCCTTCCTAATGGGTCAACCCAAACAAAACCTGTGCATACCATTTTGGCATGAAGGGGAATACCATTGATGAATTCCGCTCTCTGAAGGATAAAATCCAAGATTTAATTGACAACAAGATTATTATGGCGAAGGAACCTGCTCCTAATGTTCGCAACAACCCCCTGCCCAGCCACAAAGGCGGAGGCATTCACATGATAGAGATAGAAGATGATTGGAACCCCAAAGGATCGATCAGATTGATTGCTGAAGATGACGAGCCAAAGAAACCAACTGTCACACTTAATTCGATTGTAGTCCAGATCCAACCTTCTAGAGACGCTGAAGTGAACATGTCCATACAACTTGAGTTTGAGGCACCTTCTTCTGTAAAGGTGCCAGGACCGATTAAGGTCGAGTTTGGATCCCCAAAAGCACCTATACCATTTGAAGTTGCTGTGTTACCTCCCAAAGCAAGGGTACCTATTCCTGTGGCTATGTCAACCATAGCAACATTCCATACGAAGGCTATTCCTTGGGATTATACCGTCGAGGCGAGAAGGAAAGGGAAAACCAAATTTGGAGAACCAATTGCAGCACAGGGTATGACCAGAACCGATAGGGTTTATACTCCAGAACATCTAGCTGAGTCTGGCAAGTAAGCCTCTGGACGACCAACCATCGCTGAAACGGGGCTTGATAACCTCTAGAGGAAGATACAAGCCAAAGAGTATTCGGTCATCGATCAATTGAACAAGATGCCAGTCCAGATCTCCATCTTAGCCCTGCTACAAAGCTCTGACACACATAAAAATAGCTTATTGAAAGTGCTGAGCGAGGCATATGTGCCCAGCAACATAACTATAGGAGAAATTGCGAACATAGTAGGGCAAGTATTGGAGAGTCACAAAATCACTTTCCATGAAGATGATCTGCCACCATAAGAGCTGAGCCACAACAAGGCGTTCCACATCACTGTGCAATGCGAGGATTAATTCATCACCGAAATTCTGGTTGACGGAGGGTCCAGTCTCAATATTTGTCCATTGGTGACCCTTAGAACATTAGGAAAGAGCCTGTATGAGATCAAGGATGGAGCCATCAATGTCAAAGATTTCGATGGATCCCAAAGGTCTACTATTGGGGAAATCAATTTGTGTCTGCAAATGGGACCGACTTAGTTCGACGTTGACTTTCAAGCGATAGACTTCCCAGCATCTTACAATTTGCTATTGGGACGGCCCTGGATTCACGTCGTTGGAGCTGTATCATCAACCCTACACTAGACGATGAAATTTGAGTGGAATCATTGAGAGGTGATTATTCATGGCGATGGTAGCAATCCCATATACAGTCGCCAGATCATCCCGGCAATAGGAGGAAGAAGGAAAATAAGTGGAGAAACCTACCACCACATTGAGCGGGTCAACATCGTGGACAAGGATAAACGGTGGGACAAAAAGATTGAAAGCATACTGAATTGGTATGGATACGAGCCTGGCAAGGGACTTGGCAAAAACCTCCGGGGAATCGCCAAACCCATTAAGCTAAAGAAACATGACACCACTTTTGGTTTGTGGTATGAATACACTTGGGAGGAGTTCAACCACTGGTCGCCACAATGGCGCAGTACCTACTACCCACTGAAGCATCCGATACCTCACCTGGAGTAGACTTTCCAGCTAGCATATGTCATATATGGGTCAGAAGAAGAGGAAGCGTTGGCGGCAATAAGGAATCTATTTTTGGAAGATGATAATATAGACTGCTATGTTATTTTTTAGGAGGAAGGAGAGGAAGACCCTTCCATACAAGCTGTGAGACGAGGACCGCGCCTCAATAATTGGTCCATCAAAACCACCAGAGCCCGGAAAGCTTTGGGGTAGCAAGGCTGAACAAAGCACCATGCATTACCTTTTACTTTTTGACTAGTTGATTTCCTTTCCACATTTTTAATTTCGAAAATAAGAGCTCCAATGTTCAAAACAATTATGAAATTTATCAAAGCATTTCAGTTTCTTATAAGTCTCGCTCTTATTATTTTTTCTATCGTTTACTTTATTTACACAGCATTACTATTTCTTATCTTGATGAACCGACGACTGTGACATGCAACGAGACAACGCAACAAACGGACATAAACTCAGAAGAGGATGATATACCAGAAGAGGTCATTAAAGAGGTTGAGGATTTTAAGAATAGGCCTAAGTCTAACTTGGGCGAAACTGAGGTTGTCAACTTAGGGAATACAGAGAATGTCAAGGAAATATGCATCAGTGTTCATCTATCACTATCAGAAAATGAAGAGTACACAAAATTCCTAAAAGAATATGAGGATATATTCGCCTGGTCTATGATGATATGACTGGTCCCAGTACATCCATTGTAGCTCACAAGTTGCCAACCAATCCAACATGTCCCTTGGTAAAGCAGAAGCTCAGGAAGTTCAAACCTGACATGAGTTTGAAGATCAAGGAAGAAGTTACCAAGAAAGTCAAAGCCAAGGTTCTTAGGGTAGTAGAGTATCCAACATGGTTAGCCAACATTGTACCATTACCGAAGAAGGACGAGAAGGTTAGAGTCTGTGCCGACTATCGGGATCTCAACCGGGCTAGTCCAAAAGACGACGTCCCCTTGCCAAACATACACATTCTAATTGACAACTGTGCCAAGCATGAGCTGCAGTCATTTGTTGATTGTTTTGTTGGGTATCATCAGATATGGATGGATGAGGAAGACACTGAGAAAACAACTTTTATTACACCATGAGGGATGTAATGTTATAAAAACATGTTGTTTGGATTAAAGAATGTTGGGGCCACCTACATGAGGGCTATGACTACTATTTTCCACGACATGATACATAAAGAGATCGAGGTATATGTAGATGATATCATTATCAAATCCAAGAAAGCCACTGACCACATGGAAGATCTGAGGAAGTACTTTAACAGACTAAGAAGGTACAATCTAAAACTGAATCCCGCCAAATGTGCATTCGGGGTTCCTTCCGGAAACTACTTGGATTCATTGTAAGTCGACGAGGAATAGAACTAAATCCATCAAAGGTTAAAGCCATTTAAGAATTTCCACCACCGAAGAACAAGAAAGACGTGATGAGTTTCCTAGGAAGACTTAACTATATCTGCAGGTTCATAGCTCAGTCCACTTTCATTTGTGAACCGATCTTTAAAATGTTGAAGAAGGACGCCGCTACCAAATGGACTGAGGATTGCTGGAAAGCCTTCGACAGAATCAAGGAATACTTGTCAACGCTGCCAGTTTTGGTTCCGCCCGAACTAGGTAGACCTTTATTGCTCTAACTTGCAATATTGGCTGAGGCATTCGGTTGTGTTTTGGGACAACATGATGAAACAGGGAGAAAGGAGCAGGCCATTTACTATCTCAGCAAGAAGTTCACCCCGTACGAGGCCCAATATTCCCTATTGGAACGCACCTGTTGTGCTCTGACTTGGGTAGCTCAGAAATTGAGGCATTATTTCTGTGCCTATACCACTTACCTCATATCAAGAATGGATCCACTGAAATATATCTTTCAGAAGCCCATGCCCACTACCAAACTAGCCAATTTGCAAATCCTGCTGAGCGAATTCGACATTGTCTACGTATCTCAGAAGGCAATCAAAGGACAAGCCTTGGCAGATCATCTCACCGAGAATCCCGTGGATGGAGAATACGAGACTCTAATGTCATATTTTCCTGACGAGGAGGTATCCTTCATAAGAGAAGATATTGTAGAATCCTATGATGGATGGAGAATGTTTTTCAATGGAGCAGCAAATTTCAAAGGAGTTGGCATAGGAGCAGTCCTAGTATCAGAAACCGGCCAGCATTAACCGGTATCTGCCAAACTCAGGTTCCCGTGCACCAACAACATGGCCGAATACGAAGCCTGCATCTTAGGGCTCAATCTGGCCATTGATATGAACATTCAGGAGTTACTAGTGATCGGGGATTCAGACTTGCTCATACATCAGGTCCGAGGATAATGGGCAACCAAGAACTCCAAGATAATCCCTTATCTGCATCATGTACATGAGTTGAGGAAGAGGTTCGCAAAGACAAAATTTCAGCATGTCCCTAGAGTCCAGAATGAGTTTGCCAACGCATTGGCTACTCTATTGTCTATGATTCAGCATCCAAATAAGAACTTCATAGATCCTATTTTGATAAAGATTCATGACCAACCACCTTATTGTGCTCATTTCGAGGAAGAAGAAGATGGAAAACCATGGTTCCATGACATCAAGAAGTATTTGACAACAGGAGGATATCCTGAACTTGCAAATGCTACTCAGAAATGCACACTTCAGAGGTTATCTAACAACTTCTTTCACAGTGGAGGAGTCTTGTACATGAGGACTCCCGATTTGGGATTAATAAGGTGTGTCGATGCAAAGGAAGCATCTAGGTTGTTGGAAGAAGTTCATGCAGCGACATGCGGTCCACATATGAATGGTTTTGTCCTAGCAAAGAAGATACTCCGGGTGGGATATTTTCGGATGATTATGGAAACGGACTGCATCCAGTATGTCCAAAATTGCCATCGTTGTCAGATACATGTAGACATGAAAAAGTGCCTCCAAACGAGCTTACTGCAACAAGCTCTCCATGGCCATTCCCCACTTGGGGAATGGATGTTATTGGACCTATCGAGCCTGTCACATCAAACGAGCACAAGTTCATTCTAGTGGCAATTGATTATTTCACCAAATGGGTTGAGGCAACATCATACAAGGCAATGACTAAGAAAGTAGTGGTAGACTTTGTCCACGACTGTATCGTTTGTCAGTTCGGCATCCCAGAGTTGATCATTACTGACAACGATTCCAATCTCAATAGTGACCTAATGAAAGAAATGTGTGAAACATTCAAAATCAAACACAAGAATTCTATCGACCTCAGATGAATGGAGCTGTAGAAGTGGCCAATAAGAATATCAAGAAGATACTGAGGAAAATGATAGAAAAACATAAGCAGTGGCACGAGAAGCTATCATTTGCTTTGTTGGGATACCGCACCATATTTCGCACATCAACTGGATCAACTCCCGATATGTTGGTTTATGGTACAGAAGCAGTCATCCCCGCCGAGGTTGAAACTCCCTTCTTGAGGATTATGCAGGAAGCGGAACTTGACGATGCAGAATGGGTAAAAAGTATCTACGAGCAGCTAGCTTTTATAGATGGAAAAAGGATTAACGCAGTTTGCCATGGTCAATTGTATTAGAACAGAATGTCCAGAGCTTTAAACAAAAGAGTCAAGCCAAGACAGTTTACACCAGGACAGCTGGTGTTGAAGAAAGTATTCCTGCATCAAGACGAAGACAAAGGGAAATTCTCTCCCAACTGGCAAGGTCCGTACATGGTTCACCAGGTTCTAACCGGAGGAGCCCTCATACTTGCAGAAATGGACGGAGAAGTTTGGTCAAAGTCGGTCAATTCAGATGCAGTGAAGCGATACTATATGTAACCATTATAATTTATTTATGATGTAATTTGAACTACGTTTGACCTAATTCCCATTTAAGATGGGATACGTAGGCAGCCTTATGGGTTCGGTCACAATTTAATAAAATTTCCATTTCCCCCCGCAATTGAAAATTGGGGCAGAATTTGAGCAGGACCCTCAAAATTATGAAGTTGATCTTCAACCAGTCATCGTACGCAGCCGTTGGAAGCACCAACCCAGTAAACGAGGGCAAAATTTGGAGGAGGACCCTCAAAATTCCGAAGAGAGAGGTTGCAATGTCTTGAACCGTGTCGCAGTCGTCAGTTCAACTAAAACAAAACTATTTTTTTATATGATTACATTACATTTTTTACTAAATCTGTAATGACCCGACCGGTCGTTTTGAGTACCAGCGCTCCCTTCAGCAGTCGGAGGCCATGAACAGCTTCATTTCAGGTATTATGACTTGTATGCGTGGTCAGAATTTGATTTCGGGAAATTCAGAGTTGATTTGGGAAGAGAATTCTCATTTCGGAAGCTTAAAGTTGAAAGAATGAACTAGGATTTGGAATTTTGAGTAAACGACCTCGGAATTGGGATTCGAAGGTTCCAGCAGGTTTGTATGATGATTTCAGACTTGGGCGTATGCCCGGATCGGGTTTTGGATAACCCGGGAGCATTTTGGCGCCTAATGTGAAAGTTAGCATTTTAGAAGAAATTTCATAAGTTTGGTTTGAAGTGCATATCGGTGTTATCAACGTCCGTTTGGAGTTTCGAGACTGTGAATAGCTCCGTATGGTGATTCTGGAGTTGGGGGCGCAA